>PQXJ01000224.1:0-59463 GCA_004786225.1 Botryotinia narcissicola | reverse complement strand
CCCCATCCCCCTCACCCCAGGCCCCCGCGCCAACGCTCTCTACACCGTGTATGAAAAATCTCTCGCATCCGCTCTACACACTATATCCTACCCCGCCTTCTCCTCCTGTTTCCCCTCCATCTCGCGCAATGCGTCGGAGGCGCTCAGAGCCGTGCACGGACAGATGGTTTCCCGATTACGCCAATTCGCACTCGATGAATTCGAGATGATTTTGTAGGAATGCAGAGTGGTAGAACGATTGAATGGACTGGAGGGAGTGATTGAGAGTGCGAGACGGAGGAAAGCGAGGGGCGTGGATGCGGAGACCGAGGTGAGAGATCTGGGTGTTGCGTAAGTGTGGTTTTTCTATTTATCTTCTTCCTTCTTTTATCTTCTATTTTATTGTCTATCTCTCTCTGCCATCGTTCTCACTATACATATACCTTCGAACAAACAACTAAACTCCCCCCTCCAGCCCACACACCCTCCCCGCGCCCTCTATCCTGGCCGCTCATCTCACCCCCCTCTACACAACGCAACAATCACAACTCAACGCCAAATTGCAAACGACACAATCGCAAAACGCGAATCTCGCAGACGAAATCCAGAAACAGCGAGAGGAGATTGAGAAATTAGTCAGAGGGGTTGAAATTGTGGTTGAAGATCTGGATCGCGCGAATGAGGTTATGGATCGGGAGGTGGATGGACTGGGGAAGGAAGCTTTAGAGGCCGAGAATGCTTTGAGGGATACGTAGGTTAATTCTTGGTTGCTGTGTGAGTTGGGGTTCTGAGATGAGGGCGGAGAATGATATTGGGAATTCTTTGGTGGAAGAAGGGAGTTGGGTGCAATTAAGGATGGCAACGGGAGGTGTAGATTTATCGGCGTTGACTGGATTTCACCTCAAGGCGCTTGGCGGCATTGAAAGGGGAATTTGGCGTACACGGGAGTTATTCTGAAGACTGGCTTTCATTAAGACGAGGATATGAAGATGATAAAGTATAAAGTGTTTACTTATACTATACTGAAAGACCATGCATGCGCACTATATAACAATACGAACGACTCAAGAAAACGTCTAGGCTCCAGAAACACCTCAATTCATATCCCGTGTTCCCGTCCTGGTATCTATAATATCTTTCAACGGTTCATCCGAAACCAAAAGAATTTGTATATTTGAGACGCCAATTTTACCCACCCAGCATAAAGCCCGCCATTACACCCAACCTAACAAATGAAAAGAGGTTAAAAAAACTCCATCCCAATTCTATAATTCACGCCTTAACCGGCGTACCATTATGGCTTATTTTCCAGCTCCCACAATACTCCTCTCCATATTCCGGAGGTTCGCATCTGGTTAATGAGCCGGTACTCCAATCCACAATCCATTGTTTTCCTTTCATGATTAAGTAATTTGATTTTCGAGGTGAGCGACTTGTAAGGATCGCCATGCATTTTTTGGCATATATCATATCGTATCTGGGAGACCACGCATGTTCCGGACGCCATTTTCCCGTTTCGGGACAGAAAGAATGGGAAGAGGTGGGGTTTGGTGTGCGTCGAAGTATGCGATGACGACGGGATCGGCTGCTTATAAGACCCATTTCTCGAAGAGCTTCCAGCGCGGCTTCGGATTCGTTAATGCATTCGTCGGGGATGCGTGATTTGTGAGGTGCCGATGATTGGGTGGAGGATCGAGCTGTGGATGATTGAGAGGGAGTGGTGATGGCTCTACCTTCGGGGGTGTTTGAACTTGCGAAATTGGGATAATGTGTTCGGATGAGTTCTTCTTGCGCTCGAATAAGTTCATCGTTGACCTGTACCTCTCTGGCTTCTCTTCTTCTTCGTCTTCGTGATCGCGGAATCGATTGGTCTCGGGGTATTTGTCGCTCATCGAGAGGCATAGAGAGGTTGATAGCTGTGAAGAGTGATTGAAGCCAGGTAACGAATGTTTCGATTTTCACGCAAGATAGAAGGAACTGATCTGCTTCTGCTCGGACTCGAATAACGTAGTGCTTCCTAATAGTTATTAGTATAACCCTCTCAATACTTTATGTATATAAACCTACTTCACGTAATCTGCAGCTATGCCAATTTCTGCATGTTGTAAATTGTATCTTCCCAATAAACTCCCACGTTTTGTACCGACAGGTAAATCCGGTGTACTCTTTCGATCCCCAAGCTCCAAACCAAATACCCCCGAGCCTTTGACCTTGTGAAAAGTCAAAAGTGTTCCTTGTAATGTTGCATATACTCGATACCAATTCCTATCCGAAGCTCTGTGTATCGCGCCCTGCATTTCCATTTTTCTCATAAACACATTCTCCAAACTGATACCAGTAGAATATCCTGGGAGGATTTCCCTTCCTTCATCTTCTCGAGGTTGAATATTCAAACGATTTCGCATATTTTGGGATCGAACAGAAGCATCGTAAGAAGGAGGTGAATCAAGCAGAGGATCTATTATTGATTGCGAATTTGTAGATTTATTCTCGACATCAGTTTCTGGCTCTTGTTCCGATTCTTCCTCTGGTTCCTCCTCAACTTCTGGTTCTTGTATGTGATCGGAAGATTCATTATTTTGTTTGTAATATTCCTCCATCGATACTCTCCTTAAACTTGAGGTTTGCGCGGTTTGAGGATTAATTGTAATGTCGTCCATTGTTTCATGATTTCTGAAAAGCTCAGTAACGTTTGTACTCATGATTTGTGTATTTCGTTGATGTGTCCGCTCAGAAATTTGTTAGATCGTGTTGTACCAAATCCCGATCCTACATGATCTTTATGATAATATTTGTACTGCATGCGGCAGATAGTGAATTTGCAAACGTTCTCCTATTGTTTGTTTCTGAACAAGTTTCAATTGAGTTTTCCTAAAGTCAATCGGATATTCGCGTGGTGAAGAGGAATTGAGACAATGGTAGAAGCAATTGAGTTGTGGAAGAATAAGAAGAAATAAATCTGACTCATGTCTTGTCTTGTCTTGACTTGACTTGATTTGACTTCTCTGTCTTCTGGAACGGAACAAAAATAGGAGGTGATGTTTATGTGATGTGTGCGACAAGCCAAAAATATGGTTTTTCTTGGGTGTTACCGCTCAGATCCCTTGTCAACAACATTCCTTCATGGAACCCGGCAACTGCATGGTAGAATGAGAACGGGAAGGAGAATGAGAATGAGAATGGGAATGGGTATGGGTATGAGTATGGCATTGATGAAGATGACTGCGGCTACGATTGTATCTCGTGTATCTCGTGTATCTCATCCCTAGTCCTCATCCTCATTCTCATCCTCATCTATCGCCATCCTCGACATTTACTCATGACGTGCATTGTGCAGGTGCAGCGATTCATCAAATACCATACCATACCATACCATACCTTACATGGACTGAAATCCAAGATATAATTGGATGTTTATTCTTTTTACTTGCGGGGAAATTGTTCAGGCTGAAGTAAAACACATTTGATTAGTGTTCCGGGTCTAGCTGTCTCGAGCTGTCAGACAACTTTCTTGAGTAAAGACTGGGCCCGTCCTAGTAAAATTATCTTCGTCATCACAGTCATGAACCGCCGTCAATCACATCAATTTGTGAACTGATCCATTGCTTCCAGAATTAGTAACGTAGATCATCAACTCATTCACTCTTGGATCGCAATGTGGTCTTTCCCACAAAAAGGTAGACAACATCTAAAATATGTCGGCGCATACGAAGACTCGAGTAAGACTAAGCACAACGGTTCCAGAATAATGAACGTGGGTCCTTACAGTCAGTGTGAAGCTGGCGGCTGTACAGAATTCAATTTCTCCCTCTTCTCAGCAATTCAAAGACTGGATCCAACAATTTCCATCAACATTATCAATACGACCCGAGTCTTAACTCGCTCGGTCTAGCCTTTCTATCATGGTAGCAGTCGGTGTTGGCGGCGCAGATGATTTTGGGAGCAATCAAACCCTTGTTCTTACTCAGGGCTTAGCACGCAGCACATCACATTTGTTGGCATGTTCATCACGACAGAGCTCTTTACTGGCTTTTATTTTCTGTTGCATCTCTCACTTCCTTGTCTCTCGACGTGGCTTCACTATCACTGGATTGGAAGTATTTGAAACGTTTTGTTGCATGTCTACGCCGAGGTCCTCGGTGTGGATTTATACATGATTACAACTCAATCGTCTACATCCGCGACCGAGGCTCTCCACTCTTGTTCAAACCTCATCCAAGTGGATTTGCTATAGGAAGGTTATAGATATTCCTAACCTTTTTTGTGGTTACGAGCACCAATAGTATATACAAATTCGACTGTTGGGTTCGGTTGCTGGGAGTTTGATTAAGCTATTCAAGACTAAGGTTCAAATAGTGGGACCCGTAAAGGCATATCGACCTTTGGGATCTGTCGTGAATTTGAATTTTCCGTTCAGATTGTTGGAGTCTCTGTCAGTTCTTTTATATCTATTTCTGAATAATTAATGTGTATCGGTGGCTGCATGCAAACATATGCTATCTTAAGTCTCAAAAACCATACATCTTTTTTTTTTGGCCTACTTCCAAGTGGATGGATATCGCTACAAAAGTTTCCTGATCGTTAGGTAAAGGTCCTCTCGGAAGGGAATTCTATTCTCACGTCACAAGTGGTATAGAGAGAAGTGTACTGCTCCCGTCTTGCTCTTTTCGGGATTACTTTAATCAAACCATGAACACGACGGTCGATCAATCCAGCCAAAAACATAATCACCATTCAAAATATTTACCTAGTTATGGTCAGGTAAGACCTTCATATTGATTTCAAAGAAATCCTCTTATCGGCGAGGGGAATATGGCTTTCTTTCTAGGCGTGCAATAACTTCATTGTCAAGGAGTCGGATGCATATAGAACTGGAAGACTTGTCACAGACAATGCGGATGAGTCGGTGATGACTGTGGCTATCAGATCATCACTATGGCTCAGTGAGGAAGACACATAGTGAATGGGTTAACCATAGTGAATTCGAATTCATCGATCCATACAGATATATCCCAGGAGAGGGATAGTTTTTCCACAGCTTTACGATCCAAATATCATACCAGAAACATTGTACACAAACAAACTTATCGAGATTTACGAGGCGCTCAATATCTCACTGCTGGAAATTAAAGCCGAAAACCAAACACGAATGCTACGATTCGGATTCGACATACATACCCAGAATGCCTCTAATGTCCGAATACAAATATGCAGATATGGCATTGAAGTACTTTCAATCTTCAAATTCAATCTTCAAGTACAAATTGACAATTGTTGAGCACTGTCGAAGTCCAAACACAAAGCTGACAGTAAACAACCGTTTAGGCTCCGGTCTTCGGGGTTTTTGTGAGACAATTTCGGATCGGCTGTAATGTATACAACGTGTGCATTAAGAATAGACGAGTAGACACTTAAGGGAAAGCGTGGGGTAAAATGGAATGGAGCGGCAAGATGTCATCTTGCTGCCAAAGAATAGAACTTTTCACCAATGAACGCCGACCAAATGCTTGATACACTCTTTATCCATTATTGAGTCTCCTAGGATGAAGATAAGGATAAAATGAAAAATTGTAAGTATGAGCAATGGTTAACCGTATGCTAACAAATAACGCGCTTCTCGTAGGAGTTATCAACGAAATAAACTACTAATATGGTTGCAAGCTGGGCTTAATCGATTGTCTCATGCCACAGGGTATTTACCATTCGGTCATAGTTTAGGATACTCTTGTCTTACTGTTCATCATGCTGCACTACCTTCCAACAATGTACTAGTGTTAGTATCAAGCCACTTCAGACTTTCTATATCTTCTCTTCATCTTAAATTATCGACATTTTAAGCTCTCATCAACCTGTCAAGATGTTCTCATCATTATCCCTTTTTACCTTTATATTATGGATATCTTCTTGTTTTGGCTTCGACCTAAGAGGCGAGTATTTTGGGCAATTACATTCAATTTCAAAATGCTACACCACCGTAAGTCTATCATAGAAAGTATATTTGACCATACTTAACTCTTCAGTGTCAATTTCTTTCTCGGATTCTCAAAGGCCGGGTATCGTTCCCTGGTAGTACTATATATGAATCTGAGCAATTTTATTGGTCGCTACAACAAGCTGAATTGCAACCTGAATGTCGAGTGACGCCGATATCTGCAGAGGACGTCTCTACTACCATACAAGTACTTAAGTCTCAAAATTGCCAATTTGCCGTCAAGAGTGGTGGGCATGCATGTTTCTCGGGCGCATCAAATATTGAGAATGCTGTCGTGATAGATTTAAGTAATCTTGACCAAATCAATATCTCGAGCAACAGAACAGAAGTTTCCGTTGGAGCAGGTACACTGTGGTCCAATCTTTATCCAGTAATGGACGCAGCAAAAATTGGAGTTATCGGTGGTAGAGTAGTTGGAATCGGAGTTGGGGGTCTAACACTTGGGGGTGGAATATCTTTTCATTCTGGACGGTATGGATTCGCTTGCGATAATGTCAAAAACTACCAAGTATGATTCCTCTCATCTTTTCACGTCTGTAAACTTATAGTTCATTAGGTCGTTCTTGTCAATGGTTCTATTCGCGATGTTAATAGAGCATCGTACCCAGATCTGTATTGGGCTTTGAGAGGAGGTGGTAATAATTTTGGCATTGTTACAATATTTGATCTGGCTTCATTCGAGCAAGGTGAGATGTGGGGCGGAACGACAACTTCAAATGCAACAGAGCTTCCTAACGCAATTGAAGCATTGGTCAACCTCAATATTAATCATGCTTCTGATCCATTTGCTGCAGCTTTTCTGGTATATGTCTACATCCCTTCGATAGAATCACCACTCGTCAGTTTCACATTGGACTATGGGAAACCAGTCATCAACCCTCCTATTTTTGAAAATTTTACTAAGATACCCGCTATATCTGCTGACTTGAGAATCGCGACCCTTACGTCGTTGATCAATGGAACAGAAGAATCGCAACCTTCTGGACTTAGGGAATCATACTGGACATTGACCATATTGAATGATGCCGATTTGATAAACGAAGTATCCAAGATATTTGATCAAGAACTTCAAAACATCAGGAATGCTACAAATTTACTACCTGCGCTAGTCTTCCAACCGATCTCCGAACCAATGATCTCGCACTTTAGCAAGAATGGTGGGAATGCTCTTGGTATAACAAAAGAAGATGGTCCTTTGATCCGTAAGTAAATGATTCAGAAATTTCCATACAGTGACATGTCTAATCTTACCGTCGTCTAACAACCTCTAGTAATCAATATTGCGATTCAATGGACGGACATCACAGATGATACACGAATTATAGCGTTTGCAGAAAATTGCGTTGCACGATCCACCACTTTGGCCAAAGAGCGAAATCTTTGGCATAGATTTTTGTACCAAAACTACGCTGCGCTTCAACAGGATGTATTTCCGAGTTACGGGAAAGAGAATCATGAGAGATTGGTCGAGATCTCAAAGAAATATGATCCAGATGGTGTATTCGTGCGGCTGCAACCGGGATACTTCAAAGTTTATTGAGATACTATACTTCTAAGACCTGCGGGTGGCAATTCATGCAAGCTTTTTTCTTTGGATGACATGAAGTGTGGTTGCTCCCATTACTTGTTGAGCAACACAATCTGCAGTTTTCATCATGTGTTTTCCACGTGATAATTCTTGCTATCACTTTCTTTGATTTCTTGTTGGTTGCAAGGACACGGCTGGATTTCAGTAGAGTTGATAGGCTCAGGACAGGGTACCAGCTTATAGAGAGAGTGGCTCTACACAATATTGAGAATTTCACAAACCGTTCCAGAGACTTGGCTAGCTAAGTATTCATATTTCAATCTGCGAGTCACAGCTCAGCTACGTACTCCTTACTTTAACGATTCTCATATTCTATTTCAACTTGCTAGGTACCGAGATTAATCCTCTTTCGGTGATTTCATTGAACACCGCTCCAAGTGGGGAAACCACGTTATCGGGGGAAATATGTTCAAACAATGCTCCATTCTCGGGCTAAGACTTCTTATCAGATATTTATCCTTGTTGTTCGAACGATTTCGAACCATCTGATAATAATTCTGATGTGCCAAGCAGACATTGCGGTAACTTTTCCCAACTTGCAATTTTCTCAACGATAATTTTATCAGATCATCAATGTTTAGTGGGCCGGAGTCGTATTCACGTTTGTCATAGAATATCAATAACAGTCGCATTGAAACTCTATAAAGAAGATCAGATAAACTCAACAAGGAGGATGTTTTTCGATTTTTACATTGATCCACTTCACGAACTACTCACTCCCTTTTCTTTCAGCCTTACCTCGAAGTTCGAGGATAAACTTCGGCCATGTCAAACAATCAGATAGTTGAAAGTGTCTATTCGACATCGTGTACGCCATCGATGGAACACGATACCAAGGAGAAAAATGAAGCCTTTGTATCAGCGGTTTCTTCAAGCGATAACGAGCAACATCGATCGGATATTGCCAATAATGATGGACGATCTAATGTGAATGATATACCTTGGCAATGGAAGCTTGCTTCAGTCATCCTAGTGTCGATGATTGGTTTTGGTTCTCATTGGAGTTCGGGAATCACAGGTGCAATGAAATCAACAATCAAGAAGGAGATGAAGATTGATAATAAGCAATATGCTTTATTGAGTGCCAGTCAAGACTTTATGGTAACAGCCTTGATGATGGTTAGTGGTCTCGTTACGGATAGAATAGGAGGAGCAGGTAAGATTACTATATCTTTTCTTCATCTCCAGTCGCTCACTATCTCTAGGCGCGATCTTTTATGGCAACATCATCTTCACAATTGGATCTATTCTCATTGCCGGGGCTGCTCAAACTAGGAACTATCAATTCATGATCGGTGGTACAATTGTTCAAGCTTTTGGAGATATTGCTACTCAAGTTGCACAATACAAAGTTTTCTCTTCATGGTTCGCTCCCAATCATGGATTCGCTTCGACACTTGCACTTGAGTTAGGAATCGGTAAAATTGGTGCATTTGTCGGTAAATCATCCGCGAACATCATCTCGAAGAACACAGGAAACTTTGCAAATGTCTATTGGGTTTCAGTAGGCATGAATGTCTTCTGCAATTTGATGACTCTTGGCTTCTACATCTTTACTCGTTTCGCCAATAAGAAGTTTCCTTCTACATCTGATCCAGCTACTGGTGAGAAACTCACAGAAGGTAACAAGAGATTTGAACTACGCAAAGTTCTTGAATTACCTTGGACATTCTGGGTCATTTTGGCATTTTCATTGTTTGAAACTTCGACTGCTGGTCTCTTTACTAGTAATGTTACAGAAATGGCTGAGCAAAGATTGGGTGTATCATCTATACAAGCGGGATGGTACACATCAGCTATTCAGTATGGTGGTAAGTATCTTGTAACCTTGATAATTTTAGTAATACGATACTGATCATTTTAGGATTCTTCTTCGTTCCTCTAATTGGCATATTCGTTGATGTATGGGGAAACAGAGTTACTCTCTGTAAGTAAACCAACTCTCTTTACATAAGTCTTCTACTCACATTCTCCAGTTGCTGTCACTGGTTTTGCTTGTTTAATATCAATGACCATTGTGAATTGGGCTCCTTCAATCAAGGGCACAGATGCTGCATTTGGAATCTATGCTTTCGCATACTGTTTCGGTCCTACTTTGATCATCGATAGTATCAGAACATCAATGTGGCATCAAGGAGTTTTCGGATCTGCATACGCTCTCAAAGTCACCATGTACAACGCGTAAGTTCTCTTTCTCTTAATCAACCATTCTTTACTAATAATATTACAGCATGAGCATCATCGTCGGTATCGTCGCCGGAGTAATCCAAGACGCAGATGACAATTCCTACGACAACGTCACCATTCTCTACGTTGCTCTTTCTGCAGCATCAGCATTCATGGCACTGATCATGATTGGACTCGCCTATTATTGCGTTGATTTCCGAATGTTGCAATGGACGCGCAAACAGCGAATCGCTAATGGTGACTTGATCAATGAGCGAAAGCAAAAGTTCCATGATGAAAATGGACCGCGAAATCGTAAGATTTCAAAGTATTGTATTGGGGCCTTGGTGATGTTGGTTTTGGGTTCGTGGTGTGCGTATTTCTGGGGTGTGGCTACGGGAAATAATAATGCGTAATGATTAATGGGGTATGAGTATGATTATGGGAATCAGAATGGAGGGGAATATCAAGAGAATTGACATGATGCTGTATATAATATGTTTGGATGATTCTACGTTGTTTTACATTACTTTTTGATATTCGGTTATGGATGCGTACAGTTGAGTTGGGACTTGTGATTAGTTTTGTTTTTATATGCTCTGTCGCCTTTCTACGAGGATATGGGAATAATAGGTGGAAGTTGGCCGTCTCTTACTACTGCAAGCCATACAGTAATGTGTGCGCAGTCCGGGTCCTTTTGTTATCAGTATTTCATAGGAAGTATCGATCCGTATCATCACAAACTGTTGGTTTTTTCTTTTTTGCGTTCGACAAACATGAATTCTTACCCTGATAACTGCTATGGGGTAGCCAACATACAACAAGACACTTGATTGGACTGATCCTGCTAATCGACTGATGGACTTCATATACGATACTAAAAGCTTACTACTATGTGTCCAACATTTAATTCAAATGTTGGATGACAATCGTTCACATGGTAAGATTACTTCTATAAGATGATTGTGACAGCCAAATCTCTGAATCAACATCAGTAATCTCTTCAATTACAATCATGGGATTGAGTGAAAGGTTTACCGAAGAAATGTCAAGAATCGAGTCTTTTGCGGGTATCCCTTCCTATCTTGTGATTCTACAAGTCATTCTCTCTACATTCATTCTCAAAGTTTTTCTCATCCAAGAAATTCCTATTTCTGAATAGCTAACGACTTCCATAGCTTTTTCTCACTGCAATATATCGTATTACTTTCCATCCACTTGCAAAGTATCCCGGCCCGAGATGGGCAAAGATCACAGATTTGTATTCTGCTTATCATAGCTTGAGAGGAACTCTTCATATTAGAACATTGCAAGCTCATGATCAATATGGTGAGAAGATCATTCTATCAACCTTATCAGCTGCTGAGAAACGTTTAGGAAGTGTAGTTCGCTTGGGCCCCAATAAGTTTTTTTTTAATTCGGCTTAAGCTCTTTAAGGTACTTTCCATTCAACCTATGAACTATCGTCTTCTAATTCATGAAACCCAGAAATTTATTCATCAAAAAACTTTCAAAAATCACAAGGGTATGCTGCTCTAGTCACCACACCAGGTGTTCATAATGTTCATAATGCAGTGGATTTCTCGATCCATAAACACAAAAGAAGGGCCATCTCAAAGGGCTTCTCTATTCCATCTCTGCTAGCTTTCGAGCCAACAATGATCAGTACTATTAATCTCTTAATTCAAAATCTAGCTAAAGCATCTATCAAAAGTAAAAACCAAGATAAATGGTCGAAACCTATCAATATGGGCACTAGTTTCAAACACATGTCTTTAGACGTTATGGGAGAATTCGGTTTTGGGCAATCATTCAACCTACAAACATCTTCTGAAAACCACTTTCTTTCAGGGATGATTGCTGGAATATTAACCAGAGGGGGAGTTTTACTCCAATGTCAAGCTTTTCAAAAACCCAGAATCGAAAGACTCTTCAACCGGAAAGTCCATACGGCGGTTGTGAAATATCACTTTACGGTGAGTAAGTTGGTTGCAGATAGATTGAAGGAAGATAAGAATGCAAAGAGTGATTTATTTTCTTTCATTTTCGATGCACAGTATTCGAATAATGGTAAACATGAAGATATTGAAACGATGACGGTTTCGGAATTATTTACTGAGAGTGGATTTTTACTTGCTGCTGGTAGGTATATTTTTTACATTTTCAAAATAGTTAGATAGTTTATCTACTCACACAAATAGGTTCTGATACATCCTCAACGACTCTCTCGACTCTTCTCTTCTACCTCTCTCGATACCCAAGATGTTACGAAAAAGTCACCACAGAAATCCGATCTACCTTCTCCTCCCCCTCTGAAATTCATAGCGGCCCAAAGATCACCTCTCTCAAGTATCTACGCGCTTGTATTGAAGAAGCTCTCCGTATGAGTCCACCCCTCGGCTCCGCACTCTGGAGAGAAGTTCGTCCAGGAGGTATCATCATCGATGGCGAGTTTATCCCTGCAGGCTACGATATCGGATGTGCAGTCTATGCTGTGCAGCACAATTAAGACTATTTCCCCCATTCCTTTGAATTTCAACCCGAGCGCTGGATAGCATCGGAATAAAATCCGCAGGAAAAGATTGAGGAGATGAAAATGGCATTTGCACCGTTTAGTTTGGGACCGAGAGGATGTCCGGGGAAAATGATGTCGTCTATGGAGATGGGGATTATGATGGCAAGGATGGTGTTTTGTTTTGATTTTAGAAGGCCAGGGGATGGGGGCTTGGGACAGGTGGGTGAAGGGGTGCTGGGTGATCAGGGGGGGGCCCGGAAGAGTAAATGAGTTTCAGTTGATGGATCATTTGGCTAGTACGCATGTGGGTCCGTATGCAGACTTTAGATTGCGGGATGGTCTGGAAGGGGAATTTGAGGGGTTTTAGCTGCGTATTGTAGAATTTGGGGTAGGTTGCTAGGGGACGGTGGGTCAGAAGAGCGGGGAGATTGTGTAGTAATTCTGGGGGAAGCTGGAATTCTACATCTTGTTAAAGCTGGCTGTTTTGAATGTTGGTGAATACTCCAAGCACTTATATCAGCAAATACATCACTATCATCTGAGCTATTTACGTATTGCAGTATTGCCATAACTTCAACCATTCACAAATCTTGTAGAGTTTATTTGTGAATGACCAATCAAGCAATTGATTTTCGTTGATTCACGAGTTAAAATTCTGATCACTTAATACAACAGTCATTCCAAAAGGTTCCAAGAGTGTTGTAAACTTCTCCTTCTAAATTCATTCCCTGGTTTTCCAAATTCGTCTCTTCATATTCACGAGCTTAGATATATGAATCACACTTTTATTATTTTTACTTTCTACTAAGATTTTACACCTTCTATAAAATTGTAACGTAATGCCACAATTAAAATCTTCAAATTCGGACTACACCTCTATTTTTATGTACCAAATCACCCCCCATCAAAACACTTCACAATATCAAAATAACCGAACAAACAAGCCATCGCTGTCCCCATCAAAATGTCCATCCCATCTCCACCAGCCTTCAAACCTCGCTCCTCATCCCTTTTCCCACACCCCCTATTCCCATCTCAATCTCACTCAACATCTCATCTCCCCATTCAAACTCGAATGCAGACTCACCACAAAAAATGTATATATCTCCTTACCACATATGCCTGTACCCATTTCGTGCAACCATTTACTCATCCGACGAACATTATTCATACTGAAAATTGTGTTGCGAGATTCGGAGGCTGTTGTTCGAGTCAGGGGTATCGGTATGAGATTTTGGGGAATGGAGGTGAGGAATGTGAGGTTTGTCTAAGGGATGAGAAGTTGATGAAGGAGGAGAAGGGCTCGAGTGGGGAGGTTCGGTTAGGAAATCAAGAAAGGGGGAAGGGTTTGGAGGTGGAGATGAAGGTTGTTAAGGAGAATATGCCAGAGATGAATTCGACGCTGAATACGATTAATAAATCGACTAATGATCCAAGAAAGAAAATGGGAAGCGATAAGAATGTACGGATACCATCAACCCCTCCTGTTTCGTTACGAAGAACCCGAAGTTCCCCGGAAATACGCACGCATTGCAGTTCCGGGAGCGATAATAGAAGAAGGAGACCAATGATGACATATGAACATCAACGGGCAACTCCAACGAATAGAAGACCGATGATTGTGGGGAGAATTTGTGTTTCTGTTGTTATTGAAGAGGGATTGGAATGCTATGGTGATGGATGTGGAGTTTTCAATTCGAGTTTGAGATGCGGAAGGGAAAAGGGAAGGAAATGCTTGGAGGATTTATGGAGGAGGTTTAGGAGGTTGTAAATAATGGTTAGATGGATCCAGGGGGTAGAAGTTGGGATTTGGTATCAATTCAGCCTTTTGGGGTTCTTTACTTCTTCTTGGTGATTTCGGGGATAAATTCATTTGAATCGGATATGTAGAAGGATGAGGATTTATATTCTAGATTTGTTTCTTAGGTTTCAATTTCATTGCTGCTCGGTAGATGACAAGTCATGAGTTGTGTTCCTAAGTGTGATATATGCATGCACGAGACGATGTTGATGTAAATACAAGCCTTTCCCTCTGTGGTTCGATTTAAAAGCAGAATAATATATCAACTTCATTAAGTGCACCTCGGCTCTTTTCCATAAAGTCACTTCGGATGTATAAATGTGGTGAGGTAAAGATAGAGAGAAATAACAGACTAATCAGGAGATGAAACGAGTGTAAAATATGTGACATGCTGAGAAATAGTGCATAATTTCCTTCATCTACAGGCGCAAGTATGGCTGTCCTAGTGCTGAGAAATGCACTAGCATTAGTTGATTTTAGCGAGTATATATATCGTGTACAGTATTATGATTGTCTGTAGATGACGTTGATAGAATGGATTAGTTATTGTCAAATAGGGCGATGTTTTTAATTGTACGTATTCATCATAACAAATCAGACCTCTAGCAAATTTTGAAACGTACTCCTTGTCTATAATTGTATTGTCCGTTTACAGAATATACTTCTTCCGGGAAAGAGAAATTTTGCTGATACTATTTCCCTTCCGCGTAGAAACGAAACGTACAGAAAAACTCCATTAGCAAATCCGCCATGATTTCTCAGGATAACATGAATGGATCTCACAATACCTATACGGCTATGTATACGCTCAAAACCCTGTGAGCATACCGTACATATGATTCAGTATCAATACAACATTCCCTAGTCATCTGTAGCTACGGTTTCCAAAAAAAAGACATGCTGCATATAAAAATTCATCAAACTCAGCTTTTTTGCAATAACATTACAAGTAAACTTCCATCATACATTCAGATCTTTACGGCATATTCATAACATATCCTCGAAATTTTACGATTTTCCCACGCTATATTTGTAAGACTTTACTTCCATTTTTTCATTGAGTTCTGTTTTTGAATTCATCATTAAGATAGCAATGATGTCGTCAACAACTGCTAAATTCACCTTTCCGGAAACCCTTGGTGGTCACCACAAAATCATCTCGCCAAATTCTTCTAGTGTCAAGCAGCCGCAAAATACAGAGTGATGTATATATGTTATTCAAGGTAAATTTTCTCCATCTCTTCCCTTCTCCTCTTATTATCCATTTCCGCCTTTCCCCTACCACCCCAAAACTAACCAAACCCCAGAATACAACTGCGTCCATCACCCCTCCTTCAACACCCCCCACATCTTCCACCGGACGCCCTGTCCCCAAGCCCTCCTACCCGCAGCCTCTCAAACCGGCTGCGAGAACTACTCACAGCACGAAGACGAACTCGTGCAAGTATCTCGCTACGTGATGGATCGCGGCTGCATGGAATGCAAAAATTCCGCGCGCAGACGTCGTCGCGAGGAAACGGTCAAACATCCAGAAATTCTCAGGAGAATGCAGGAGTTAGGACTCGGACAGGAGGATATTGATCATTTTGAAAAAGTGACGAGTAGTTTTCCGGCAAGTAGGAGGGTTCTGGAGTTGGTGAGGGAGAGGGAGAAAAATGAGAGATTGAGAAGAGATGAAACTCGTTGGGTGTTGCTGAGAGAGGAGGGAAAGGATGAGCCACAGAACATGATTGAAGCGAAGCAGGAATCGAAGATCCAATCTAAGAAAGACAACGTCGGAGTTATCCCTCCTGTGACCCCTGCCATAATTGGAGACGCCATTGTCAAGGGAAACGACAGTGCGCGCGTAGAAAAAGAGCACGAAACCACACAGACTGAACTTATGGTTACAAAAGCCAAGAATCCACAACGCACAGGAATTCTCGTGAAAAAGAGCACCTCTCAACCTTCGAACAACTCCACCGAGCTTGAAAATCCCACAGCTAGCATCACACTCAAAATGATCCAGAGAGACGAACTCACAAAACCCCAACCTCGCAACCCAGCAGCCAAAGAAAGCCCCCCTCAACCACCCACCAAGTCGACCAATCCCACCGACCCACCCCCTAACATCTCACCCACCAAAAAACTCCCCACCACCGAACCTCCCTCTCCCCCCCTCGCATCACCAATCCAATCAGCGAACCCCACGCCCCCCTCACCCAAATCCCACGCACGACAAACCCACCTATCAGAAGAAACCCCATCCCCCACCCCCATCCCCGAAAAACTAACCGACAACATCCACCTAGACTTAGACGCCGAATGGGAAACCGACAACGACGAGGAGCGCGAGCGAGTCTTCGGAGAAGTAGCACTTGCGCCTTCATTTGGATGTCAGACGGGCGACGAGTGGATTGTAGTTGGGAGTTGGGAGCAGTGATATATCTCTCTCTAAGAATCTTGATGCTGGATGGCGAGGTATTTTGGGCGGGGAGGAAATTATTGCGGGTTGTTGTAGGATGGGATGGGATATGATTATGGTTTATTTCTCTGCTTGTTTCGTTGTTTTTGTTTTTGTTTTGGTCGATAGATGCCTACCTACATAGCGTTACAATCGCAGCTAGAGCCTAGCTAGCTTTGTATTCAATATAATACAAGTGAAGTAATCCTACATACCAATACCGATATCTCTCACTTCCCATACAACACTCACTTCAATAATATCAATACGCTCCAATGAACGACCTATCAATATATATAAATTTTCTAATTCATTCCTCTATCCATTCCTCTATCTTTCCTTCTTTTCATCATATTCCTTTTATTTCAGCATCCACATATCTCCTACTACTACAACCACTATCTGTATATTTCCACTCATTTACATGCATGTACCGCTAACATAACATTACATACCATTATTCAAACCACCAAATCACATCACATCACATCACAACACCCTATAACTTACACCTTCTCCCTTCCCTCCAATTCCATCCACTCTGCTTCCCCCACCTCCAAACCTATAACTGAAAAATTACAATTCCTTAGTAACCCTAGGTCTATCATCTCTCCTCCCCATTCCCAACCCCAACCCTGTACTTTGTTCCCCCTCCCTTTCAATTTCCCTCTCCACCATTTCAATACTACTCAAACTCGGGAATCTTTTACTTAAATCCGCAAGATATTCTTCTTTTTCCAAGGATGTCATATCTGATCTTGGTTGAATCCCAGATCCACCTCTATTAGCTAGATATGATTGTTTGGGTGGAGAGTTATTGACAGCAAGACCACCTCCCGTATTCATATTATTGAGATGTGTAGGTTTAGGAGGGGCACTTGGTCTTGGTCCTGTTTTAGTGATTGGTAATTGAGGAGGTATTTGTTGAGGACGAGGTTTGGTATAATTGAGATCGGATGAAGGGACTGATGGTTGAGCTGGTTTGCGAATTACAGAAGGCTTTCCATATGGATTTCCGGTTGGTAAAGGATTAGGTTGACCTGGTATATCGGTATATCTTCCATAACCTTCTGCTGTTTTCTTTGGGGAAGGTTGTTGACTATTTTCATCCAAGAGACTTTTGACTTTGTGTTGAATACTTGCAGCTCGGGTTACACCACCAATACTTTTTGGGGCTGGTGCACCACCACGATCTGCAAGTCGTTTTCGATATTCGGCTGCTGCATCAGAAACACGTTTTTCTTCAATTGATAATCTCCTTCGTTCATTTTCTCTTCTTTGCTCTGGTGTCATATTGTCATCTACCGTTCCATCATCACTTCTATCATCTGTTGCCTCGGATCCAGCGATTGGTGTCAAGTCACGTCGATCTAAACCATGTAGAGGACTTGGAGTTCTTGGACCCGGCGGGGCACTAGCATTATTTTCAAATCTTTTGAAAGCATCTCCAAATTTACCCGCCAACAGATTTTTAGTTCCAGATAACGAAATCGTAGGCATACTAGAACGTTTGGATTTTGAACCACTACTTCGACGTCTATCTTTTTTGACCTTTTCATTATCTTCCATTGATTTAAGAAAGTCGATATTTGATTGAGGATCATCATCAGTTGAATCTGTGACTGCAAAATCCCTAGAATATGATGGACGTCGTTGAGAATCAATGGAGGGACGACCTTCTTTTTCTCGAAGAAAGTCCATGTTGGATTCCAAATATTGACTCGATGGACGTGATCGACTCAGGCTGGATTTTGTTCGAGATATAGTACTTTCAAGAGCTTCATTACTGGGTCTACTCATTTCTAGTGATGGTCTAGATGATGATGAATGTTTTGAATGAGTAGATTGTGGATTGTATGAAGAGGTTCGAGGTAAGCCGGGATGAACAGGTAAAAATTCTTGTGCTTCAAGAGTCGGTGTTCTAGATGGAGTTGTCATTTGGTTTCGTGGTAAACTAGTTGATCGATGATGATCTGATGGAATGAGACGCGGAGAAGCGGTGAAATTAGAAGGTCGTGGATTTGCAGGTGGAGGAGTTGGCGTCGTCATTGTACCTTGGGATACATATGAGGATTTCACACCAGGGTGAGTAGGTGTGGGCTGATATATTAAGGTAGCCGGTACATCTGATGTTTGAAGCTCTAGCGGGTTATTGGATAGAATTTGTTGAGCACGAGATGGCTTATTGGTTGAAGTTGATGATCCTGGTCGATTTGACATGGCAAATGCATCATCAGCTAATCTTTCTGTAACTCGTTTGCTATCAGGTTGTTTTGTCTTTGCGGGTGAGTTTGATCCAAAATCAAATTTGCCTCCTTCATGAAGTAACGAAAACTGATCTAAGCTTGGAAATCGATTGGAGATTTCGTCTACAACTGGAGGAGAAGTTGTAGAATCCAAAGCGGCAAATGGATCACTAACTGTGCCTCTCATTGGAGACGGACTAGGTTTTGTAGATTGTGGCTGTGAATTAGCCGTGGGTCTTCCTCTTCGCATTGGTACAACGTCAGGTATAACTGTTTGCTGTTGCGTTGGAGGCGCAAAAACTGCTCCCACGACTGGAGGTGATGTTGGAGACTCGGTAGTTGGTAATTGCTGATATTGTCGCGATTCTGATTGGGTTCTTCCAGCATATATCTAATATGGTAAGTTTCTATTTGTCGATGGAAGATGGATGATATAAAACAATATACATCCTTAATTGGAACCTCGATTCCTTGCATGAGGCATGATTCCCTCAAAACTTGGTATATATTGGGACGAGATGTTGGCTTCTCTTTCAACATGGATTCTAGAATTTGTTAGCACAATTTCTTCTTAAGCATGATCGCAGCATTTGATGTACTTATTAAATTCTTAAGGGGGTCCGAAAACATTGGATACGAGGGAAATTTAAAGCTTGCGTTCAATATAGCAAGTTGTCCCTGAGCCTCGAATGGTGTAGTATAATAACACAACTTGTAAAGAAGTACCCCTAGTGCCCAAATATCCGACTTTTCATCAATTGGTAATTTCCTGTATACATCTATCATCTCAGGACTTCTATATTGTAATGTTGTATGTTTTTGAACATCGTCTTCGATCAATCTGCATTCAGCAGCTGTCGTAGCAGCAGGTCGAGGTGTTGCAGTGTAACCAAAGTCGCAGAGCTTAAATCTTCGAGAAGGACCGGTAGAAGTTATGAGAACGTTCTCAACTTTAAGATCTCGATGTAAAAGGGGAGGTTTGAGGTAGTGCATGCATGCTACTCCTTCTGCCACGTCTGAGAATATCTTTAGAATTTCGGGTTCCGTCAATCTATTTTGAAGTCGAGTATTCATGAAATCGATCAAACCACCGCCATTGCAAAATTCCATAAGTAAGAATACCTCGTATCCTCCCCCTTTCAGTTGTGATGCATGTGAATCGTAATATGTAACAATTGGGCGGTGTCCCTTTAACTTCTTCATGGTTTCCACTTCGGTTCTCATATTTGCCAAATGTTCCTTATCAGGGACCGCGACTCTTTTCAATACTGCAATATCTGTCCCATCGATAGGTTTTGGCATCTTCACCAGGTAGACATGAGCGAACCCCCCTTCCGAGAAATACTTTTGAATAACGACCTTGTGAGATCCGACTTGGATTTTTGTTCCGGGTGCGAAAGTTCCAGGGGGTGCCGAAGGATCTGGTATTGGGACAGGTCCTCCATAAACCGCAGGTCGAGGGGCGGTCGCTGGCACATTGTAAGATGCCATGATTTATGAGGTCGATGTGTAAAGCAAGACGATGGCAGATGTAGAGTAGGTAGTTAAGGATTATATATGATCACCGCATTGAGTGAAGTGCGTTGACTTGTAAATCGAATCTTATAATTAAAAAGACATAAGAGGAAGCTTTACAAGATAATCCAAAGTTGATTGAAAGATGGATGAATAGATTTAACTGTCAACGTTCAATTTCTGATCCAAGTTACTTTGATTGCATGGAGTTTTGAGAATGATGGATGGGGCATATCCAGGCTGGCATTGATGTTATCCATTGATTTGGTTGTATGTTCACCGCCTTTTAGTTCTGCCCATATATTTTGACCAATGAGAGAGGGAAGAGAACGTGTCTCACGGTAGGTAGATCATCTGGCTTTGGTGGGTATGAAATTGAAGAGCGTGTGAACAAAAGAGGAGAATATTTTGATTATTGTTATCAAGTGATTGAATGAAGGAGAAGGGAGGAATGAAAGTGATGTATGCTTGAGGAGGGTATATTTGATCAAAGTCAATTTATAAAGGAGTTTTATATAGAGAGATATATATATATATATATATGTGTGTGTGCGTGCGTGTGTTTGTGTGAATATATATCGATATATGTACCAGGTTGAAATAGATAAATACATCTATATCTCGGTATTTCGGTATGCATCTTGATATTTGACACATTCCCCAGTTTCGTAAAGGAATCGAAACATAATGGTCTCAATTATGAATGATGGATGGATCACCACTACCCACCTAGTACATTATTTATAATCTCCTCTAGACCTTTTCAAGTATCATGGTCTCGATGATAACTTGGAATACATCTCCATCTCATCAATCAATCACCACTCACAGTCTGACTCGTCATTAATTCTTTAGTTGGTACTATGATTGCCCTACTCTCCTTAGCATGTCACTCGGCCAGCCTTGTCAAAACTCCAGAAAGCGTCTTTTCTTTTTCATCCCACCTATTCCATAGATGCTGTTACCGATTTCTATCAAGATAGGTAATTGCTCGACCCAACCATACCTAAGGGTTGTAGTACAATGTTTCAATTGTGCCTTGCATACAATCTATGATACCTACTCAGTCATAAGCCGTAAGCCGTACGCACTCGGCTTTTGAATGATATTACGTGGATGAATCGTGACAAAGCGATGACTATTAGGTACATAGGTGATTGGTTGTACCAACATGGAGTTTCCAATGCAACCGGAAGTCCGATGTCTATATGTAGGATTGGTAATTGGTGTTATTCTTAGGTTGTTTGGGTGAGATGAGTGGAATGAATGGTATGGTAGGTATAGCGCGGTTGATGTTGATGCTGACGTTGATATTGACGTTGATATTGATGTTGATATTGATGTTGATACTGACATTGATATTGATGTTGATTTCATATCCAGTCTCTTTTCTTTGTGTTTGGATATAAGAATTCATGATATATATCGCTACCTACCTATTATTTACCTGCCTACCTATTCTTCATAGCCACATTTGAATCACGTCGCGTCGTCTATATAAGGCTTTGTTATCAGAGTTACCGTTATTGTAAGACCGTTGCAAAGTCTATCCCAAATTCAAATACCATCTGTCTTTTTTCATTGGATGACGATGATGTTCTAGAGTAGATTTACTTTGTGATTCTTAGGCACATGCACTCTTCGATACCTAGCACGATACCTAGCACAACACTTAGTAGTTCAGGTATACTGTAATCTGTATCAAGGCTACGTGCTTGGCATCTCAACCTGTAAAATTGTATCAAAATTTAAATCTCCGACGGAAGGAAGATGGGAAAGTTGAAGGATATCGGGTGGGATGGAGAGAAGAGTGGAAAAAGAAGGTGCGTATGGTGATTTGCGATGTGAAGTTATTCATAAATGTGATTGCTCACTACCTAGGTGTGTAGGAAGATATATGAGGGTTGATTGAGGGTTGATTGAGGGTTGATTAAGTATTAATTGAGAGGTATTATTGTTGCTGTAATAGTAATGTTAAGTTTATATATGATATTCCTTCCATTATAATAATCATTCTTGTTGTTGGTCTCTACCTAATCTACCTGACTCTTCTTACCTAGGTAGGTAGGTAATCATATGGATTCTTTTTATTGTTTTCTTCACTCTCACTCTCTCTATTAATTCTTTACCTAATTGTGATTACTCATCCATCACTCATCCATCACTCATCCATCACTTCATTCATAGGTACCCAAAGCACACTTCACTTCCCTTTTTTCCCTTTCTTCTCTCTTCTCTCTTCTCTCTTCTCTCTTCTCTCTTCTCTCCCCTCCCCTCCCCTCACTCCTCACTCTTCCCTCCTTACTCAATTTTTTTTTCTTCTCTTTCCCAGCCATATTCGTGATCTCCATTTTAGTGAAAGTCTTGAAGCAACTGCAACAGGGATCAGTTCAGCGCTAAGCCTTTAAGTGAATTAAGAAAATTATTGGGATTTTCTGAATACTTAAGGACCATAAAGGACGGCGACTCCCCGACCGACCATGTTGCTACCATAAGAAACCACCAAAATCCACACAAGGGGAAATTCAACCAATCAACGAGTCCAACGAATTTTATACCAAACCATACCAAACCGTACCGGTACATACATATATCACCTGGGCAGTCAACCGTATCAACCATACCATCCATACATATCAATCATACCAGCCATATCAACCACACCATACACACCATACACCACTACACCATACATTTCAACAGCCATAGTCAAAATCAACCATTCAATTCAAAGGGAAAAGAATACAATAATAACTTTCCCCCGGTATTAAAATTCTCAATTGAAAAAATCCCGCCTCGCGATCAAGGCTGAAAGGTTCACAAATACTACTACCTACAATTTCCAATACACGTCGTCGCTATCAACATTCACCTTGCCTATATTTCAACACTTCATCAAAACTTCTTTGGATCTCTTTGCGATCACTTATTTATTAATTCTTTCATTGCCTTTACGCGTCTAATAAACTTTTCTTCGATATTGCATATCTGCAATTATCATTCCAATTATCACCCACTTTACACTTTTACTTTTTTTTTTGCCACGACGACGACTATACCAAACGATAACGAAGTTGAATGGATTAACGAACTTTCACAAAACTCATCTTTTGGCATATATGGCGTTTTTCCGTTGATCCTCTTCATACAGATAATGAACCACACGCGTATTGAAAATGGCTTCAAGGTAATGTTTCACCTCCACCCCCCCAATATTAAGCTGTGATCAATGCGGCCGCGTTGCATTTGAATGCTGCATTTCGGGAATTAATTATGGATTTGTTGACATGATGATACGTTGTAATAGATTGGATCGACTTGTCACGTGAGTTTCTTCTCTTTGGGTCACTCCATCTTTTTTATGTTTGTTTGAGACAAAATCAAACCCTGGAAATTTTTAATATGCCGTGGAATTTTTACGGGAATTGTAAAATTGAAGATCTCTTATAATATGATATGATCATTAATGATCTTCATTTCGAGAATATTCTGGATGAGTTTCATTTGAGCCTCATCTCTTTCCCCTATCTCCTACTGACTTTTGATTCAGTCTACTGGAAACAGGAAGCACTCCATTAATCAGGAATACTGCTGCTCAGCAATTAGCTGATGTACAAAAATCACATCCCGAAGAACTTTTCAATTTATTAACCAGAGTGGTACCATATCTTCGTCATAAGACTTGGGATACACGAACAGCTTCTTCAAAAGCATTAGCAGGAATTGTTGAGAATGCTGAAAAATATGACCCAAATGGTGAGGATGACTTGGCGAAAGATGAATCAAAAATCGAGGAATCTGGAATCAAAAAGGAAGAAGCCGTAGAGCCTACACCACTTGCTGAAGGACAATTAAGTCTTGACACTCTCGATATTGTATCGATTCTCAAATACGGTAAAGAACTTGTACGTGGTGGAGATAGAGGTCATGACTGGGCTCTAGCTTCTTTGGATCCCGCTCAACGTCTTGCCCATCAAAAGAAGACGCTGGACGGACGACTTGGTCTTCTTGGTCCATATTCTGAAGAGGAACTCGAATATGCAGCTCCAACTAATAACCAGAATGGGTCCAGCACCACACTGGCACGTGAGGATTCGAATGGTTTCGCACGACAAGATAACAACAAAGGTACATCTACACCCGCGGAAGAAAGTGGACTGAGTGCGAGACAACTGAATCAATTGAAACGCAAGAGAAAGAGAGAAGCTATGACTGCTGGTAGCAAAAGTAGGCTGGTAGATCTTTCAGTACGACGTACGAATACTTCGAGCGATGCGGATACTTCCATGCCGGATGCTAGTGGCGAAGATTCCAAAAACCCCATGGCGGATTACTTTTCAACGGAAAGAAATTCAGAAATAGATGAGGATTCCAAAGTCGTTTCAGAATTCAAGGGGCCAATCATGCCAATCAAATCCGAACTTGAGACCGAGGGCGAACAGGAAGGATCGGAGTGGCCTTATGAGCGTCTCTGTGAATTTCTTGTGGTCGATTTATTCGATCCTCAATGGGAAACTAGACATGGTGCCGCAATGGGTTTGAGAGATATCATACGTGTCCATGGAGCCGGTGCTGGAAGACAGCTAGGAAAGATTCGTAGCGAGAACAACTTACTCAATCAACGTTGGCTTGATGACTTAGCTTGTCGGTTGTGTTGCGTTTTTATCTTGGACCGCTTTGGGGACTATGTTTCAGATACAGTTGTTGCACCTATTCGAGAAACAATTGGTCAGACTCTTGGTGCTTTACTCATTCATCTCCCACCTCCGGTCGTTTATTCCGTTCATCACATTTTGTACCGTCTCGTTATTCAAAATGACATTCAACTGGATAAACCAGGCTGGGCCATTTGTCATGGTGGTATGATTGGTCTCCGTTACTTGGTGGCAGTTCGAAATGATTTGTTACTGAAAGATAACGATTTGATCGATGGAGTTATTTGTGCTGTGATGAAAGGTTTAGGTGATTGGGATGATGACGTTCGTTCTGTCTGTGCAGCAACACTTATCCCAATTGCTAAAGAGTTTGTCAACTTGAGGCCTGAAGCACTTGATGGTCTCATCAATATCGTTTGGGAATGTCTCTCAAATCTTGGTGATGATTTGAGTGCTAGTACAGGACAGATCATGGATTTGTTAGCCAAACTTTGCAGTTTCCCTGAAGTATTAGAAGCTATGAAGAAGAACGCTTCTCGAGATGCTGAACAATCTTTTGGACTTTTGGTACTAAGATTATATCCATTCCTTCGACATACCATCACATCCGTGCGCTCGGCAGTCCTTCGAGCTTTGTTGACATTTGTCGGCATTGAGGGTGAAGGGACTAGAGATTGGATGGATGGAAGAATTCTCCGATTGATCTATCAAAATATTTTGGTTGAGAGAAATCAAGATACTTTAAATTTATCACTTCAAGTATGGAAAGCATTGGTACACTTCCTTGCAAGAGATCCAGAACATTTATCCGCAGAATTTGCACCACACATCGATCCTCTGATGCAACTCACTTTACATCCTATTGGTGTATCTCGACATCCATTACCTATGAACGCCATACTTTTCCAAAGACCATCCGGTAATTCTTACTTACCTAGTGGTCCTACAAGTAACGCTCGCCCAAGCACACCTTCCGGTCCGGAACCTCCAACGAAAAAGCGTCGAAAGGCTACAAAGGTTGTTGAACCCACTCCTACATCATCGTCACATGATGTCGATGGTCCCATGATGTAAGGCGATGTGGATCTGGTGGGTATGGATATTTTAATTAGATCTCGTGCATCAGCCGCAAAAGCCATGGGTCTTATTATGTCTCTCGTACCAGCTCCTGCTCTCGATGCATATGATGCTAGTATCAACCCAGGAATGTCTTCGGCTTTCTCTTCTACCCAACTAACGGCTTCAATCATCATCGACGAATTCGCCAAAAATTGTATCTCAAAGACTCATGCTTTACGTTTTGAGCCAGCTCTTACAAAGATTCTCGAAAATGAACGCCCTCTCACATATAGAGATTTAGTCAGCTACACACATTTGGTTCGAACTCAATGTTCACAGCTCCTCAACACTTTTCGCGATGTTGGCAAAGTTTCTCAAGGACGTTTACCTGTACTTGCGGTTGTTGTAGCTGGTGAAGCTGAAGCTGGACCAGATGCTTTCTCCATTGTGACTGCTACTAAATGTGTTTCCGAGGATTTCGATCGTTTAAAGAAAATGCTTTCCCCTGGTCAACGGATGATAGCGACTCAAGCTCTTACCGAAGCACGCGATAATGTAACCGAAGTCATCAATAACGCAAAGATTATTAAAGAGTTGAGAGATACCCGTATCAAGGCTGCTGCTGCAAGTGCTTTGGTCGCCATGAAGGTTTCACCCAAGAAGCCATCTCACATCATCAAATCTATGATGGATAGTGTCAAAAAAGAGGAAACTTTGGAATTACAATAACGGTCTGCTTTCTCCATCGCTCGACTTATCGAAATATTTGCAGAAGGTGGTCGTACTGGACCGGCACAGAAGGTTGTATCAAATTTGGTTAAGTTCATGTGTATGGAAACTTCGGAGACACCAGAATTCGCTCCAAATGCTCCTCTCACAACCGCCATTTTATCATTACGGAAAGAAGAAGATCGTAAAGATCACCCAGATGCAGCAAAATTTGCACGAGAAGCCAAAGAAGCGAGAATAACTAGAAGAGGTGCCAAGGAAGCCTTGGAACAACTTTCGACAATATTTGGATCCGAATTATTAAACAAGGTCCCTACACTTAAAAGTTTAATGGAACAACCGCTACGACATGCATTTGGTGGTACTCTTCCACGAGACTGCATAGATCCTGCACAACCCTTTGGACAAGAAGCTATTGATGGCATGTCTGTGATTCGGGCCTTGACACCCACGTTGGTTAAATCATTATATCCGTTTATCATGGAATTACTTCCTCTGGTCGTTACAGCTCTTCACTCGGAATTATCAGTATTCCGCTACATGGCAGCTAAATGTCTTGCAACGGTTTGCAGTGTCATAACTGTAGAAGCCATGACTTTACTTGTAGAGAAAGTTTTACCATCTATCAGCAATCTACTCGACCTCAACTTCCGTCAAGGTGTCATTGAATCAATTTATCATCTTATTGCTGTCATGGGTGATAGTATATTACCATATGTCATTTTCCTCATCGTTCCTGTTCTTGGACGAATGAGTGATTCAGATACTGATGTACGAGTACTCGCTACAACTTCCTTTGCTACTCTGGTCAAACTTGTTCCACTTGAAGCAGGTATACCAGATCCGCCTGGCTTATCACAAGAATTATTACAAGGTAGAGATCGTGAACGTACCTTTATTGGTCAACTTTTGGATCCTCATAAAGTTGAGGAATTCAAAATTCCTGTCGCCATCAAAGCGGAACTTCGTTCTTACTAATAAGAAGGTGTTAACTGGTTCAATTTCTTGAACAAATATCATCTTCATGGAATTCTTTGTGATGATATGGGTCTTGGCAAAACATTACAAACATTATGTATTGTCGCAAGTGATCATCACCTTAGAGCTGAGGAATTTGCAAAAACTGGAGCTCCAGAATCCAGAAGAATGCCATCTCTCATCATATTTCCTCCTACTCTTTCCGGTCATTGGCAACAAGAAATTAAAGCATATGCTCCTTTCCTAACATGTACAGCCTATGTCGGACCTCCACTTGATCGAGCTCGTTTTAGAGAACAACTTGGTCAAACTGATATCGTCATTACATCATACGAAATTTGTCGTAATGACATTGATGTTTTATCACCTCTCAATTGGAATTATTGTGTTCTAGATGAAGGCCATTTAATTAAAAACCCTCGAGCCAAAACTACTGTCGCTGTCAAACGCCTACTTAGCAATCATCGACTCATCCTCTCCGGTACACCAATTCAAAACAATGTACTAGAACTTTGGTCTCTCTTTGATTTCCTCATGCCAGGTTTCCTTGGAGCTGAGAAGGTTTTCTTGGATCGTTTCGCCAAACCAATTGCCGCTAGTCGTTATAGTAAATCTTCTTCAAAAGAACAAGAAGCTGGTGCTCTTGCTATCGAAGCTTTACATAAACAAGTTCTACCGTTCCTTCTACGTCGTCTTAAAGAAGAGGTTTTGGATGATTTACCACCTAAGATTTTACAAAATTACTATTGTGATCTTAGTGATTTACAGAAGAAACTTTTCGAAGATTTCACTAAGAAAGAGGGCAAGACTCTTGCTGAAAAGGCATCGTCCGGTGATAAAGAAGCAAAACAACATATTTTCCAAGCTCTACAATATATGCGCAAACTTTGCAATTCTCCTGCACTTTTTATGAAAGAAGGTCATAAACAATATGAAGATACTCAACGACTTCTTGCCAAACAAGGGACTAGTCTTCGTGATCCTATTCACGCACCAAAATTAACGGCCTTGCGAGATTTACTTGTCGATTGTGGTATTGGTACAGAACCTTCTTCCGAAAATGAAATTACCACCGAAACTTCTTTTGTCTCACCTCATCGAGCTTTAGTCTTCTGTCAAATGAAGTAAATGTTAGATATGGTTCAAAATGATGTTCTTAAGAAGATGTTACCTTCAGTACAATTCTTACGAATGGATGGATCAGTTGATGCTAATAAACGTCAAGATATCGTCAACAAATTTAATTCCGATCCTTCATATGATGTCTTACTTCTTACAACTAGTGTAGGAGGTTTGGGACTTAATTTGACGGGTGCTGATACGGTTATTTTTGTGGAACATGATTGGAACCCTCAAAAAGATTTACAAGCTATGGACAGAGCTCATAGAATTGGTCAAAAGAAGGTGGTTAATGTCTATCGATTGATTACTAGGGGCACTTTGGAGGAAAAGATTTTGAGGTTCGTTATAATCCTTGTTCATATATATTTTCCATCCTTTCACTCTTTTCTCTCACAAACGCTTCACAAATCAAATACTAATATATTTCAAATAGCCTTCAAAGATTCAAAATCGATGTAGCATCCACAGTAGTCAATCAACAAAATGCGGGTTTTGGAACTATGGAAACAGATCAAATCCTCGACCTTTTTAATTTAGGTGATACATCAGAAGTTCCATTAGCAGCGGATAGTAGTGTTCAAGCAGAACGAGAAGAAGATATGGTTGATGCAACTGGAGAAGTAAGGGAGAAAGGAAAGAAAGGCTGGTTGGATGATTTGGGAGAATTGTGGGATGGAAAGGAGTATGAGGAAAGTTTCGATTTAGAAGGATTCTTGAAAACTATGAAATAGTTGAGAGATGGTGAGTGGGTGGTGGTGAATTATTTGGGGGTGAGCTTGGGATATTAGTATTGAAGTAGGAGGATGGGGAACGAAAGGACGAAGATGAGGGAAGCCAATTTTTTTCTGAAACGGGACAGGCTTATTAAGTATACTAGTATATGAGAAGGGGCGTTTTTCTTTTGTTTCTTGATATTCTTGATATCTCTTTTGTTTTCTGACGGTTGATGGTTGGTTGTTGGTGGATTGCACAAAGGGGTTTGTGATGGGAGCAAGGCGGGCTTTGTATGATTAGATGGTTGGGAATAGAGTGGTAAGGGAAGTAGAACAGAGAACAGAGAAAAGAATGAAATTATGAGAATGAATGAAGAATGAAGAACGAACGAAGAATGAGAAATCAGTAGGAAGAACTCGATTCAGGAAAGAAAACATAGTATAATATTTTCCTGGCATGTATCTCGTAATTTTTCATTGTATATTTATATATTTGTATCTAGTTATGAGATTATAGTGTATTGTAATTTGTTAGAGAATTATCTATTTAGTTGTTGGGAATATACTACTTACCGAGGTAAGCACCTAGTTTGACTTCTGCTTCTCATTCTCATTCTTCCTTATATTCCCTGAATCACAATTGCCAGCGTTTCCGAGATTTCCTCCTCCCCCTTGAAGAAAAACTTCTTTCTTTCTTTTTTCTTTCTTTGATTCTTTCTTTCGCACCCGCAACTCCATCCCATCCCATCCCCACTCCCCTCTCCACTCCGCCCCACCACATCACACAAATAATCATTTCCATCCATTCATGATCCACTACCCACCACTCAAAAAGTATCTACCTCTACCTCTACTTTGTACGCTATTTCTGTATACCTAGGTAGGTACATATCCACAATGTATGACATGGTGTAATAGTTTGTATTAGGATATGGGCATTATAATATAATATAATATAATATATCACGCCCCGCCCCATCAATCAGTACAAATTCGGATTTGGTGGTGAGAAGTCCCTCGTGGCGCAATTGGCTAGCGCGTTCGACTGTTAGTTGATGGTATCGAGAGGTTCGTGGTTCGACCCCACGCGAGGGAGAGGTGATTTTTTTGAGAAGGGGGGGGGCGGTGGAATTTTTTGGGGAGGTGAGAGGGGAGGGTTTGAGGGAAGGGGAGAGAATGGGAGAATGAGGAGGGGAGTTTTTTAAGGGAGAAAGGAAGGGAAGGGAAGGGAAGGGGAGAAAGCGGGTTTGGGAATGGATTGTTTTTTTTTGGTGGGGAAGATGGTTGGTGTATTTGGTGATGGGAGGGGAGGGGAGATTTACGGGGGGAGGGAGGGGAGGGTAACGGAAGGGGAGAGGAGGGGAGGAGAGGGGAGAGATCTGAATTTATATTTTGATTAAAGGTATACACTGCACAGAGAAAGAGAGACTTTGTTGAATAGTCAGATAAATAAGGAGTAGCTAGGTTATTAATAATGATAATGATAATGACGATGATGATGATGATGATAATACTTCTTGGATTATTAAAGATGAATTATAGTTATATCACTTATGTGCGCGCATTGTGGGGATGATGGTGGTTTTTTGTGCTGATTGATTGGATTTGGGTTGGGTTGGGCTGGGTTGGGTGGTTTTGGAGGGAGATGAGGGGGATGAGATGAGGGGGATGAGATGAGGGGGATGAGGGTGATAATAGAGGGAAATGGAGGATAGGATGGGATAGAATGGAATAAAGAAATCTTATAGATATTGCGAGGTTTGCTGCTTGTACAGAGATTGTAGTGGTAATAACGAGAGACTTAAAATTTGAGAGAAGAGAGGGGGAAGAGAGGGGGAGAGTTGAAGAGAGAGGGGTGGGAAAGTGATTGGGTTGGTTATATTGAGATCACATGGATCAGAGTAACAAGTATTGTGGGATATTATGTTGATATTATGATATCTTACTAAAAAAAAAAGATAAATTAATTGTGAGGAAATGAATGGTATGATTATGCTTTGTTGTAGATTGTATAATACTGCTTATTTTTAGAGATAGGGGAGGGGGTGGAAATTCAGTGGTTTTGAGGGGGAGATGGAGATGGAGATGAGATGAGATGAGATGAGATGAAAGCATGGGTATCTGGGTATTTGGGTATTGGGATGGCGGTGATGAGTAAGGGCGGAGGATTGCAGAGTTTGAGAGGGATTGAATGAACGTGGCTGGGTGGGTGAGGAGATGATGTGTGAGGAGATGATGTGTGATGAGATGATGTGTGAGGAGATGATGTGTGAGGAGATGATGTGTGAGGAGATGATGGGATGCGGAGCAAAGAGTGAAGGGTTAATAATTATGTATGCTCAAACCTGGACTCCCAAACAGACTGACATTTGAATGTTTCTCGTGGATTTCCAAGAAGGATGGTATACTGAGATCAGGAGGAGTATACGTTTCCTTCATGATTGATGAGTCTAGCTAATTTCGGATATCTTGGGTAGAGAAAGTATGTTCCGAAGTGGGAAGGGCGGTTCTATTTTCATGATCGAGGATGGGAATAGGGCTGAAGCAATGAATTTACCGTGATCGATCGCCGCAGTATGGCAATTCGTTATCATTATTGGTATTGGCAATGTGTTGGCAGACGTGCGGGCACATATTGTGGTTTGATGTGTGGGTGACAGTTTGACTGCAGCATTTACACTGATGAGGCGAGGTGATTCGTGAGTATCTTGGATGAGAGTGAAAATACAGGTGCGTGAAGGAAATTGACGGATTTTTATTTCTTTATTTATTCATTTATTTATTTTTGACGAAAGGAAGAACGTCTAGTTGTCTTTCTTCTTAAGATCAGGCTTAGGTTTGGAAAGATTGGAGGCGTGCATTATTGAATGATCTTTTGCTCCGTATGTAAACAGTTGTATTTGCAATGTAGGCATTCTTGGGGACCCCCATTTAGCTATGGCTCTTTGGTATAATAGTAACTAAGTTTCTGAAGCCGTACATGTGAAGATTTACAATACTTGCAAGAATGATAGGAGAAGTCCAAAGGTGGCTCACGCATACTTCAGCTCTAATCTCAATGAGCTAATCGTGCGCCAATGAGTTATGCAATCAATTGTATGGTTAATTAATAGGTCAGAACTGCTTCAACACAGGGACTTTCCAAAGCCTCATGATATAATGGAAGGTTTCCTTGCAGAGCTTTCCTTTGGCAAAGGAGGTTTGCTATTCCATCTTCGTGAACTACACAGACGTGAAGCATTTGTCCAAAATGATTTCGAAGTTCTGATAGCAGACTTGTCAGATCGGGAACCCAATTTCGGCGTTTTGATCTGGTATTGAGTATTGTATCTCTTGGGATTGAGGTGAATGAGGTTGAGAATTGGAAATTGGGTAAATTGGTGGTATCATGGAATTTGATAGCCAAGATGATAAGAATACGATAAGTAGACAGTATAAACAGGGATATCCGTTCAGTACCTCAACACTATGAAATAGAAAGGCTCACTTGAGAATTTCATACCCAGAGGTCTTGAGATGTATCCATCCCATATGGGAGATGCCTTTGGAGTTGGCTCGACTTTGTGAATAGCATCATGATCATCTACGAGCCTTGTACTAAAACTATTATCATGCACCAGATTTTGATTTTGCCGAGTTTCGGAGACTGGTTCAAAGATTGGCTCATTGACAAATCGCAATTCCTTGAGTGCGAAAGGGGTCAATATGTATGGTCCAATGGCTCTCGTTGTCTTTATTCTGCCCATCCATCCCACTTGGGGTACTCCGCTCCGTATGTATATCACATACAATTTTCCCTGACATTGATAAGGTTATTGCAACTCCATACACTCGAGCGCAGCGAGGATATGGGGGTTTGGGGGCTTGCCCCCATATGATAACCATTTAACTCACAAAAAGAAATGCATCAGTCAATTGACCCATTTAGTTCCTTCATTCAAGATTAATAATAGATTTAAAGCGGTGAGATATTATACTATTTAACCTCAGGGGCCATTAAATATTCTTACATTCTAATCTTTTTAGCGTCTTGGTGTTTATGGTATCGGACAACTTAGCCGTAACAATCAATAATATTCAAGTAAGTAGCTCGAGTAGGTTTTAATTGGGAAAAAAGGAAAAATCTCAAGAATGGAGATGTTGTTATCCTTCTTTCATATTCAAATGTCTGTATGGCAGGCTTTCGCTTTTACACTCGTCGATTGCGAGTTTTAATATCTTCAACTACTTTTCAATTGTCGTGTATATTTCTACTTATATTTTTGGTCGTTCGATATGTCTTCCTTCACAATCATGATGGCGATGTATTTCCTCCAATGCCAGGTCCAGTAACTACAGTGGAGGATCCTGCGATTGACTGGTTCAAATTCGCATATGTTCAATATGTTACTTCACCTGAATATCTGTGTAGTGCTCTTATGCTCTGGTCGCAAGTCGAAACAATCGGTAGTCGTGCTCAACGATTAATGTTATATCCATCGCATTGGAATGTTGAAGAAATCGATACGACTCGTCCTTCCAAACCTCTCACACCCATTGCCAGATTATTGAAACAAGCACAAACCGATTACTATGTCAAATTACAACCGGTGGATGTTCTACATCAGAATCATACGGAACAGACAACATGGGCAGGTTCATATACCAAACTTCTCGCATTCAATCTCACGCAATATGATCGAGTTTTACATCTGGATTCGGATGCGAATTATATTCGGAATATGGATGAATTGTTTCTATTACCATCTTCTCCGGTCGCCATGCCATATACTTATTTCGGTCCGCCAACCAATTGGGCATATTCCTCTCATTTGTTATTATTACATCCTTCCACCAACCTATTCCAAAGAATCGAATCGGCAGTACAACATGCGGGACCAAATGAGAACGATATGGATATGTTGAATACAATATTTTCACCCAACATATTAGCAATTCCATCTCGTCCTTACGATCTTCTCTCGGGAGAACTCCGTCGCAAATCACATCAAGAATATTTGGGCAATTTGAAAGATACTTGGGATGCGGAAAAGGCTTTGGCAGAAGCAAAATATATGCATTTTTCAGATTGGCCAATACCAAAACCTTGGATTCAAGCGACGAAAGAAGAATTGAATAGATATATGTCGGATTGTGTTGCGAGTGAATGGTTTGGAGCCACGGATTGCAGGGATAGAACGATTTGGTTGGGTTTATATGGAATGTTTGCTAGGAGAAGGAAAGAAGTTTGTGGAATTGGATTTGAATTACAACAAAGAGTGATGATTGGAGATGCAGAGGATAAGGGGCTGAGTTGTGATGTGGTTAATTGAAGTATTGGTAGGGTGTAGATGGTGTAGATGGTGGTAGATGGTGGAATTACGATGTGAACTTGGATTAGGTGATTCTTGGAATTATGAGTGAAGGTCAAGTATTTCAATATATATAATTCAACAATCACAATATTTTTGATGATGGCTTTGGACTTCATATTTCGAAACAGTTATAATGTCATTCCCATTGGCTAGGTAGGTACTGACAGCTGATAACCTCATATTCGGAAGGATTTTGAACCCCGCGTTCCGTTTCCGCTCCACGCTTGTGTTTAGAATAGGAGACCACGTGGAGACTTCCTAGCAATATGATAAAATTGTTGAGCCAAGAAAGATAATTCTAGTGGGCTGACCATCTATATAAGCATGGGACAAAATTAATCATTTGCATAATTTCTTTTAATCCAGAACTCTTTGTGATTTAGATTCAGAGTTTGACTCGTCCACCAAAATTACCATCATCATGACAACCCTATCCGACTTCACACGTCTCTCCCCTTGTATCTACATCCACAACCCCTCCGAATCTACCACATCATCCTCATTCTCATCCCTTGTCCCTAAAACCAAATCCTCCCCCAGATCCCCCGACCTTATCCTCCTCACCTCCTGGCTCAACGCTTCTTCAAAACACATCTCCAAATACACAACTCTCTACCACACCCTCCATCCAGACACCCCCATCCTCCTCCTCACAACCTCCACCCCCCACATCTTCACCTCCTCCACTAACTCTCTCACCTGTCTCACCCCCGCTCTCAACATCCTCTACAAATTCCCCACCAACTCCCAAATCCTCGCTCACTCCTTTTCCAACGTCGGATCATTCACTCTCTCGATTCTCGCGCGCGAATTCCATCGTGCGCTAGGAAGATCTCTTCCCATCGCTTCTCTGATTCTAGATTCTTCCCCGGGAAAATTCAGATACAGAGTTACTGTTTCTGCATTCTCGCTTGGGCTTCCGCAATTTTGGATCGTGCATTTCGTGTGTATGAGTTTTTTGTATGCGCTTTTTGGGGGGTATAAAATTTTACTAAGGGTGTTTGGGGGGAGGGATTTGATAGAGAGGATTAGGAGGGATCTTAACGATGAAGTTATTTTTGGGAGGGATGCGAGGAGGTTGTATGTTTTTAGTGAGGGGGATGCGATGGTGAGGTGGGAGGATGTGGAAGAGCATGCGGAGGAAGCGGGGAGGAGGGGCTTTGGAGGGAAGGATGGGGTGAGGAGAGTGAGGTTTGGGGAGACGGCGCATTGTGGACATTTGGTTGGAGAGGAGAATAGGAGGAGGTATGTTGGGGCTTTGGAGAGGGTTTGGGAGCGGAGGGGATGAGGATATTTGATGTAGATGAAGAAGATGTGTTTTGTTATTTGGAGGCATATCGGAGATACATTGAGAGACCACCAATGGGTGTATGGACTGACGGGATTTTGCAAACATGAACTTGTGAATTTCTTTTGATATATCGAATCAACTATTTTAGGAATTATTATAATTATTGTTTAGAAATGGATAATCAAAATACAACTCCGTCATCAAATACTTGCAGAATAAATCTACCAAAGAATGTCGAAGTTGGCAAGCGTCCCATCAATCCATACACCCACTAATAGTCCTAATATTTCTCTTTTGCTCTTATACATACACAATCAGCACACGATAATCAAACAAACCAATTCCCTTTCCCAAACCCGCCATATCAGTCCCGAGAGATAAATCCCAATCGTACAGGTACTTCATCCATCGCCGCATATCCCATGACTCTTCCATAATCTCTTGAATATTCTTCTAGGGTGCCAATCATCGGGTAAGAGTAAGTCGAAAAATTAATCTCGTTTTGCTTGGAATTGTATCACATACAAGAGATATCCTGCAATGTCAGGAGGTTCTTAGGGGAATTTCAAACGGGAGCTTTTTTTTTTTCTAATTTTCAGAATTGGGTTTTGCGGATTTTAATTTGATACTGCAGTGTGATTATAGGAAGTTTTTGTGATAAATGGGGTGTATTTATTTTGTTCGCGAACAGGGAAACATAGCTCCGCTCTCAATCTATTACCTATTTAAAGATGCTTTACAAAGCCTCGAGGACGAGTTCTCATTAAAAGTTCTGAAAACATTAAAGATCTGGATTCAACATATGGAAATAGTGTGCAGGGCCTGCATGGGGTACACTCGAATTCGTGTAACCTGCACACGGAAATTTTTCATTCGGTTAAATAGGGGACGGAACGACCAGGAGTTCTCGGAGACGAGAGATAATCACATGCTTTGATCTTCGAACTGTTGGAGCTTGTAGGTCCATGAGGTCATTGATTTTTTGAAAACTTTTTCCATTGTCTGATTCGACGCTTAGTTATTTGACTACTTCGGGTGTGAAGAATTGTTTGTTTTGATTGATTTATTGGGGTGATTAATCATGTTGTGGAGTACCCCCAATTGGTATTGTGTAAAAGTATGGATCGGGGTAATGATTTCGATTTTTTCCTCCGTTCACCTGATAGAAACAAAATACCAAATAGGCGGGATCAAAAGTACTTGAATTCAAATAAATTACTTCACCATACAATTTCAATAACCACAATCCGCAACTCCAATAGTAACATGATCATACCGACCCCCATTAAAAAATTCTCCTCTTTCGCCGTTTTCATCAACATAGAGACGCCCCAGTATGAATTCCTTTCAATCCATTCAAGCATTAAACCTTCCCAATTCCTAGAACGATTTCCATCAAAAGATCAATTGTGTTTCTTGAAGAAGAATGTGTTGCGACTTCAAAGAGATCTTGTCATGACAAAGAAAAACAAAGATGTCTCTAGTATTTTCAAAATTCGGCTTCATCAATGTTTGAGAACAGGAGAATCACAAAGGAATAATGGATTCGATAAGTAGCTTCTATCATTTTGTACTATCTGTCAATGATTCGTATATCATGCGTCGCTGGTATATTTTACCAACTAATTCAACAACTCAATTCGGAAAATCGATCGTACACACATACAGCTAGCTACCAAGCTGAGACCTCTTCAAAATGGCTGATGTTGAACCAGATTATGCCTTTTGGCAAGAGGAGCAGGAGAGAAGATTGAAAACAGAAGATATTCTAGCACGCAAGGAGCAAGAAATTCCAATTGCCAGTAGCCTACCCCAAGGAAGTCTAGTTTCATTGGATAGGAAAAGAGATGAATGGGCAGCGGTATTGAAAGTTATTGTGGATGCCATAAACGAACATGGTCGAGTAGTTGATGATCGTGGTATAGAATTCATAAGCAGTCAATGTATCAGGATGAGGGAGATGATTGAGGCAGGACATCAACAAGCTATGTCATACCGAGCTAAAGGTCGTGTGTGGCGGGGCTTACGCAATCGTTCCGAGCAATATATTTTGGAGTTCCGAAGAGCGACGCAGTATTTTTTCACTACTCAAAAAGACCATCCGGATCAGAACATTGATCCGGCAATATTCCGAACAGTGGTTGCGGATTGGCATGCGGCTATCACTACGACTTTGAGGGTTCTTCGTGAAGCTTTGGGAGAGGAAGAGAGTCAAAGGGAAGCTGAGGATGTGGAATATGATTCAGAAACTCAAGAGCTTGTTATCAATCTAAGGCGTAATCATAGTACACCTCAGCAATTCAGCAAACTTGTTCAGGAGGTTGTTGAAATGGTAGAGCTCGCGAAAAACGCATCAGGCAATAATAATGCGAGCTTGAGTTACGATCGAGGAGTACAGCAAGAGTATATAAAAACACAAGAGGCTCTGAAGGAAGTTTCTCAAAGAATGGAAAAGTTGGAAAGAGAAAGGAGAGATTTCTTCATGGCTCGTGGTACTCGACCACCCGATAGAGACTGTTCAGGAGAATTAGCAGAAATAGAACGATTGGATAAAGAGTTGACACAATGTCGGGCTAAATTGGAGGAACTTACAAAACAGTGCCGTCAACAAACCGAATATATCGATGCAGTGGCAAGAGGTTTGAAACCGAGTTCGAATGATCCAAGCCCTGGAGTTTTGCTATCTGATCAAGCTTTTGATGAGCTCTGCAGACATTTTGATAGCTATCATGAAAATGCAGAAGGATCAGAAGCTAGAAACAAGGAGCTAGAGAATAGCTTGAGAAATGTTATACTTCATCCAGACGACAAGAATAAGCAGGAATTGGACAAGAGGCTCAGAGCTGAAATAAATGCTGCAAACGCTTCTATATCCACAAAGAATAAGGTTGTTGGGGATCTACACAGAGAGATAAAGAAGCTAGTATTAGAACGACAAGCAATAGGGGAGCAATCTGAAAAATACGAAGCAGACTTGAAAGCAATGAATGTCGAGATGGATAGACTCAACGCAGCTTTAAAGGAAGCCGATCTGAGAGCCACCAAGATAGTAAAGATCGAAGCCAGCGGAGGTGCTGTTTTTTCAAATGAAGAAAAGTTGAATTTAGAACAGCAGCTAAAAGATCTCATGGATCAAAACATGCTCCACGAAAAGAATATGCACCTTTGTGAAGAGAATATCAAAGATCTCCAAGAAGATATTGCTACAAGAGACGCGAAAATCGAATCCTTGACGGTCATGATCAATTTTGATGACGACATAAGCAAAAATCGACAGGAAAAACATGATCTCAGAGAGAAGATTATCGCACTCGAGCATTATATCGATAATGAGCTAGCTAGACAGTCCATAAACAACTACGTCGACCCCGATGACCCCGATGATCCAGATGATCCGAAAGATGTAAAAGGTAAAGCTGAGGTTGCAGCTCAGAAACAAGAGATCGCTCGTCTCAAGAAGCAATTGGAATCAGAGTCTAAGAATACCAAAGCACAGATTGACAAACTTGTGAATCAATTGGAAAAAGATTCCAAGACAGCGAATCCCGAGGTTGCAAAGTTCAAGGCACAATTAGCTGAAGCGATGAAAGAAAGGCATCTAATCTTACAGAAGACCGAAGCTGAACGAGCTGCGGCAAAGGAAGCGGCTGATGCGGCTATGGCAAGATCTGAAGCTCGACGAGTTGTGGCCGAAAAAGAAATTCATGATGCCTTAGCATTCGCTGCGGAACTACGAGCTGAGGCTCTGGCTAAATCCGAGGCTAAGTTGGCTAAGATAAAGGAGGAACAGGAACATTTTGTAGCAATGGCTGAAGCTCAACGGACTGAGGCAAAGGAAGAAAGTGATGAGATCATTGCAGATTTACTAATGACAATTGCCGATCTGCGAACACAAATCACAAATTTGAACAGTGTAAACATTGGACTCAGAGCAACTATGCAAGAACGAATCGATGCTCTAGCAAAGGAGGTCGCAGAAATGCAAGGAAAACCTCCAGAGGAGCCTGCTTCTGATGGGCCCCTCGCTAAGGCCCTCGATGACCTTGAAAATAGGGATTTACGAATCTCTCTTTTGGACGAGCAAATCTCTGAAGCTAGCAAGAGACATGAACAACAAATCAAAGATATCCAAGCAAGACTTGATGAAGCTAGATTAAATGCTAATGGTATCTCACCACAAGGTCTAAGAGCTTTAAGAAAGACTTTGGCCGATTGTAGAAAGAATCATGATGATGATCAAATAACCATTACAAATCTAGAAGCGGAACTCGATGCTTGTCAGCGAAGAGGACAACATCATCTTCGACAACTACAAGAGTATGCAGGTCTTCATCAATACAATGATGGAGAAGCTGCTGCTAAAGAAAGAATAGCTCAGCTTGAACTTGAGAATGCTGCAATCGAAGAAGAGTTGTAAGCTGCAAAGATCGAAAGAGACCGAAAAGCAGAAGAGGACCGAAAGAAAGCTGCAGCAGCACATCAAAAGGAATTTGATGATGCTGCGGCTGATGTGAATGTAGATGTGGAAAGTGTTACATCACATGATTCTAATGAAGAAATCAACAAGCAACATATTGAAAGGCTCAGAAGACAAGCTGAAGATCTCAAGAAGCTCAGGGATCAGAATCTTAACATGGAAATACAACTTAATGTTTCAAAGAAGACATTAACAGCTCTCCAAGATCAACGTACAGATCTTCAAAATAAATTGAGAGAGTGTCGAAAACACAGACAGGAGCTTATTGAACATCAGGTTGAAATAGAACCAGGTGCTCCAGAATTTATGCCCGATGATTCTCAGAGAGTTGCTGAGCTCGAGGCTCGAATTGCCGAGTTAGAAACTTTACTAGCAGCATGTGAGGAAACTGGTGCAACTCTTCAACTACAAAGAGATGCAGCAATTGCATAAAATGAAGGAAATAAACAAAGGATGGCTGATCTTCAAACTGCTCACGATATAAGTATGTTTATCCTTCTATCTTTACTTTTGAGATTATATGACTAACATGATAATGTAGTGGCTGGCGAGGGACCTAAGCTCGGATTGAAACGTATCTAGACAAGAATTGCTCTTCAAGCACACGCAACTAGACTTAGTAATATTGCAGCAAGAGAAGCACAGGCAGTCGCAGATGCTGCTGCGAAAGAACAGGCTGCGCAAGCTAAAAGGGACTTGGATAAAGCTAAGAAGGACGCCGCTGAGAAAGCCAGAAAAGACGCGTTAAATAAACCGGATGATCATCATCATCATCACAATAACAATCAACCACCACCGCCGCCACCTCCCGGTGGTGGCGGAGCAATTGCAATTCCAGGAGGTGGTGGTAATAATGACAAGATTGAAACGGAAGAGGAGGCAAAGGAGAGAAGAAAAAAGGAAAGGAAAGAGAGGAGGGAAGCGGCGAAAAGAAAGAAGGCAGAAAGTGACAGGAAGCACAAGGAAAAAATGGCGAGTGCGCTCTGTGGTATGAATAACCAGATAAAGATACCCAAAATACCGAGCAGCGGAAAAAAGCCTACCCCTGTTGTTGATGAATAACCACCAGCTAGTCTGGACCCTGACTTGAAGCCAGACGAGGATTATGATCCTTTCAGTGATTCCGATAACTATTATCAAATCGCGGGATCTAGTGCTCAACCACAAAAGTCGAGTTTTGTGAGCGGTAGGCGAACTTCGAGACCTAAGGTCACATTTAATGAGAAGAAATATGTGGTAGAGCCGGAGATAGAGCAGGAGGATAAGGGTGATGAAGTGGAGGAGGATGAATTTTGGAATGACTTTGTAGATTTGGAGCCGGCTGGAGATAAAAAGGACACAACTAAAGGGAAGAAAAGTTTGAAGAGGGCTTCACCACTTTCTCGTACACGATCAGGTAAGGCGAAGAGATCCAAGACATCGAAGGGTTGAGTTTGTCATCTGTTGTGTAATTTGAATGTCCTTAAGTTTGTACTTTTGGCGGCGTTATTAGTGTAGTATCTATTCAACGAAAAATAGTAAGTGGTTTAGGAATGTAACTTAATGTACACTCTTCCGATTATTTGGGAACTCTATGAAATTCTTCTTTGAGATATAGGAAACCTGTGTCCGGCCGAAATCTCCCTCCGATCAAGAATTTTATTTAGTTTTAAGACACAGCTCAACAGCGAGTTCATCCACCTGGAAAGTGCATTGGATCTTATGATTTCAGTACCAAGGATACATCAATTCAATTGTTCGAAGGACCTAAGATACAATCACCTTGACAATCCAAGCCTCACACAGGCAAGAGAGAGTCTCTGGGTTGTGATTGGGCTTGAAAGTCATGAAGAAGTAAGATTGTTACGACATTCTAGAAGTCTCCGCGCAGCTTCCTTAACATGCGTGGGAGCTTTCGCTTCAAGATACCGGATAGGAGTATGGGGAGAGAACAGAACTGTCAGGTAACCACTTTTTGATGTAGCATACCGCGCAATGAATAATGCGACAGCGAAATTCTCAAGTAAAAAGAGTCTTAGATTGAGCGCCCCACAAAGTGGAAAGAAGGGTGTAAAGGGGCATGAAAATCAGCTGTTGGCCACATGAACTTGTGAACTAAGTCTGATTGGGGTTAGAAGATCTTACCTCTTGGGACAGTTGGAAAGTTGAGTCCTGGTTTTCCAAAATCGGACTACATGACTCTACAGGTTGATGAACTTATGGATTTCAAATTTGCCATAATACCAGGGGATCGGATTGCGAAGCAGGTGGTCACTCGACAGATCATTTAAAAGAAGTTAAACCGTATCATACACATTGATCATAGAAGCAAAAGATATTCATAAATAATTTATTTCCTATTGTTACACTATCAGCAAGGCACTAATCAAAATGAAAAATTAAAGTGAATGGACTCGAAAAAAGAGGCTCGATAATTAACATTGTCTTTGTCAATACAAAGAAGCCTTGTGAATATGGATAAAGAAATCTCTAGGTTAGTATCCTTCCTGAATGGGCTTCAAACCTGGCGTAGTGATTGTTTTTGCACGCCGGCTCAAAAAATAATGGAAAATGATCTTCTTTATTACGTGAGAAGACGACGGTTAGTTTCCTGGAGGAGGAGGAGGTGGTTGTTGATCGCTTGGTGGTGGTGGAGGGGCAGAATTTGATGGAGGAGGTGGAGGAGGAGCATTGGCATATTGTTGAAGAAGAGCATTGATGCTAGCAGTGCTAAGGCCTGGGGGTCCTGGCATACTGCTGAGACCAGGAGGAGCACCCATTGGTGGTGGTTGAGTAGGATAGCTACCATATCCAGGGGCATAACCATTTTGACCAGGATAAGCAGCAGGACCAGTTGGTGCAGCTGGTGCTTGCGATTGCTTTGCCCAAGGAGCAGATGGTGGAGCATTATATCCACCATTTTGGTAGCCTCCTCTATCTCTGTCATCACCTCGTCTGGCCCATGGAGCAGGACCAGAAGGCGCAGAGTCGCGAGAATCACGAGGATCGCGGTTATCACGTCCATCACGCCCATCGTTTCCTCTTTGCCATGGAGCAGGAGCATTTGATGGACCTCGTTGCCATGGTTTGACATCTTCTTGATCCTTTGGTGGACCTTGGTCATATCCTGATGGACCAGATTCGATACGACGAGGAGCGTCTGTAGCAGCTGGGGCACCACCAGAGAGTTCTTGCATAAGTTGCTAAGACAAAGTTGTTAATACTTGATACTATAGAAGCCAGGATTGAGTTTATGCTTACCTCGTATTCGCGGTCAACAGCATCGCCTGCGCCAATTCGACCTTGACCTGGTACAGCATTTGGACCTGCAGGGCCATCATTACGCCAATTGGCACCACGAGGTCTATCTGGACAATCTCTAGCCATATGTCCAGCATTACCACAGACGCGACAAATAATGTTGGCAGTGAAGTTACGTTGTTGAGGACAATCGTATTTTCTGTGCCCAATTTCACCACAATTTTGACAAGCTTGGTTCTCATCATCACGAAGTGTACCGTTGAGAGCAGCGAGTTCACGGAGTTGATTACGCTTAAGCTCGTTTTGACCTTCTGGGATAGAAGCGGCCTGATGTAAATTAGTATTTGAAAGAGCATAGCAGGGGAGAGTATCGGAGACTTACAGTTTCGATGATGTTGTGAATCAACTTCTTTGCCTTTTCGACCTTCTCTTCGGTATCTGCCATGATCAAACAATGAAGATCCTCCTCCTGGTTGCTGGTGTGGGCTGCATCGGAACGGCCCTTTCCTTCCTTGACGGATCCTTTTCCACGGATAGCAATTTTAGCTTGAGATTCTGTCTCCATTTTCTTTAATGTATTGCCACGAGGACCGATAAGTAAACCAACTTTAGTAAAGCGCAAGCTAAGTGTTAGTATAGGATCAAAAGCTTTGAGCATAATTGCAGTGAGTACGACAAGTTAGTGATGACGTTGCTATGCATTTGTCTACCAAATGCTGCATCTACTGTCACACTATAAATGAAAACGGATATGGAAGGGAGAATAAGGTTAGAAAGGTTAGAGGGTTAGCAATCATACTGAAGTTAATTTCTGGGTAGTCATTGACTGGCACATAGACTTTCTCTTGAGTCTTAGTAGGACGGCGATAGTCTTGTGGTGGATGGTAGTTAGGAATAACTTTCATAGCCTTATCAATCAATTTGTGTCGCTCATCTTCGAGCCTCTTTCTGTATCTGTATTCTCGAGTGTTGACACGGCGACCAAAGTTATCGTATTGAGGGGCGGGCGAAGGAGATCTGCAGAAGAAATAATTAGTTATTGTTAAGCACACATAGAAAGAGCTTCCTTACCTGTCGCCATCCGCTGGAACAACATCATCGATTCTCAATTTTTGTGTAATTTCGTCGATACGGAAATGTAAGGTATAAGCTTCAAGTTGTTCACTTGTCATATTCGCCATGATTGCAGTTGGAAGTCCCATAAGGCCAGCAGCCTTATTCTCAGTAGCATCACCCCAACGATTTCTCTTCTTGCGACGTCGAGATCCATCGCCTGCAGGTTCTTCGGCTAGAAAATGTTAGACTGATTGATTGCGATATTAGATAGGTTAGACTTACACTTCACAGTTGGACTTCTTCCACGCTTTATACCTGAATCTTGTTGATTGTTGGAAGAATAATTGTTGGAAGATGGAGCTGGGCTATAGCTTTCCTCCTGAGCAGATCCGCCATCCCCAGGGAAACGTCGTCGATTTCCCAAAGGAATGTTATTCGATCCAGTTCTTCCTTGTTGTCTCCACGCCATGATGTTGTGGCGAGTGTATTAAATATCGATGGTTGTTAATTTTGATCTTGTTGTAGGTTTTATGAAAGAATAGAAGAAAGATTGTCTCTCACCTAAGTCTGGAATCTACCGAGTAAGCACTTTAGCCGGCAGAGCTAGTGTTGATCGGTTTTAGTATGATGATCACGTGATATAAGATATTCTTCAGCAAAAGGCTATCAAACTGTACTGTCTAAAGAAAAGACTGTCGCGTTTAAATGTGACAACCATGATTGCATCAGGAGGAACTTTCATCGTTTCTGATCACGTTAAATGCCATAAAAGGGAATTGTTCCCTTTATCTGTCAAATAATTCCGTAGATCGCATCATCGTAAGGTGCCTAAGTAGGTGGGGTAGAGCGGAGGGAAGTTACACCTATGTGATATTCAAAGGCAGATATATTACAAATCAAAAATCCAAGAATTCTTTATATATCTCACTCTTTCCCATTTGCAATTTGATGTCTATGAACGATCGTCTTACACAGTTACATTCTCATATTACTCCCAAAATGGCATCTCAATCAGACATTCATCTCTACACAACCCAAACTCCTAATGGAATCAAGATCTCTATCACTTTGGAGGAACTTGGTCTCTCATACGAGGTACACAAGATTGATATCTCCAAAAACACCCAAAATGAGCCTTGGTTCCTTGAGATAAACCCTAATGGACGAATTCCTGCTTTGACCGATACATTCACGGATGGGAAGAAGATTAATCTGTTCGAAAGTGGTAGCATTCAACAATACCTCGTCGATAGATATGATACCTAGCATAAGATCTCATACCCAAAGGGTACAAGAGAGTACTATGAAGTCAACAATTGGGTAAGTCATTCGATACTTCCAGACCTGAAACGAATCAGACTGACATGATAACCAGCTATTCTTCCTTAATGCGGGTGTAGGTCCCATGCAAGGTCAAGCCAATCACTTCTCAAAATATGCCCCGGAGAGGATTGAGTATGGTATCAATCGTTATACAAATGAGACCAGGCGCTTGTATTCCGTTCTCAATACCCATCTAGAAAATTCAACCTCTGGTTATTGTATGTATAATTGACTCCTCAATTCTTGCTTTGTGATCAGCCTATCTGGTGCATATCTTACAATTCGGTTGTTCAATATGGCTAAGGGGTGCCCCCATATACCCATATTTATCTCAAAGAATCATCGCTAACAACACAATTCAGTGGTTGGTGATAGATGTACAATCGCTGATATCGCTCACTGGGGTTGGGTAACTGCTGCCTTTTACAGTGGAGTTGATATCGAGGAATTCCCGGCTCTAAAGGCATGGGATGAAATAATGGAAAAGAGACCTGCAGTTGAAAAGGGTCGTCATGTACCAGAGCCACACAACATCGGGGCCTTGAAGAAAGACCCTGATCGTGAGGCAAAAATGAAGGCTGCGGCAGAGAAAGGTAGAGAATGGATTCAGGCAGGTATGAAGTCTGATGCCAAGAAATAATTTCTTGACGATAGATCAAAGGTAGCAAGGTTGAAGCTCAATTAATTGTGCTACATTATGAATCAATGAATGATGAGCGTTTTTTGAAATGATCAAAATTTTTGTATTGATTTGTTCGCTCTTTTGTGCCGTACTTTTTGATTTGATTAAACTCAGGATTTGCTCTTTTGCGAGGTATGTCACAATTTGATCGCGCAGTTCCAGGCCACTGGGTTGTATCCCAGTGCCAGAAAAGCACATCTCTCTAGGTCTAAGTCTAGGCCCGAGTTTGATTTGACGAAAGCTATAAAATTGTAGCGGTTTTATGCCGCGGTAAACTATTTCTAGTACGACCGACAGTTATCGGGATAACGTGGGAATATAGTGCACGACCAACTAGCTGGCGCGAAGAGAAGGCCCATCGGTTTTTTTCTTACTGCCATGAGCTTGGAAGTATGCTGTCCGCGGGAACTAGCATGCTCGAAGCCAAATCTCTCCCGAAATGTCTTCTTGGCCACGTCGTAATGGGAAACCTCTAGCTTTGAACCTCAGACTTATCTTCCACCTCGACACTGGACATTCAAGAGAAGTTTTTTCTTTCTTTTTTTGGTAAATTGGAACCATGAACAGAATTGGAACTATGAGGAATAGGAATTTGGCATGACGGTTAAGTCAAGACAAATGATATTCCTTCATCGGATCTGACCGTGTTAATTATTCAATGTTGAATATTTGATATGATAATGACTTTAGAAACATGCGTTTCACTAATATGGTCTGACAGTAATTTCACAGACCTAAAAATTTCGGTAAAGGTAGGTTCATTGAAGAAGCAATCGGCTAAAAATGGATTGTCTAAAGGTTAGGAAGAGCGAGAAGCACAAAACTTTGATTTATGGTTTCTTTAGAGTTGGATGAAATCAAACAAGTTTTGGTGAATGCTCCACTCCGGTAAAGATCATTCATGCCCTTTTGAGATGACCAACCAGCATTGCCTCTCATAGGTAAACTCATGAGCTCTCCATCAACTCCGCACGAAATTTCTTCACATCGCTACTACACAGCAGTAGGCGATAAACCTTTGATAGTGGTAATGGTTCGAGAAATCAGCTACTATGGCTCCATCACACTTCCTCTTAGCTTTTAGAATTTGTTGGATTCAGCCCAAATTGAGAGATACTCCCAATCATTTTAGCTGGTCAATCGGGATCCGGCCAGGTTGTACGTAGATGGTCCGTGGCGAAGAGGACATGGAAGCTCGAGCCACTAACACCGAGAAGTGGACTAAATTTTCGCTAAAAATAGCTCTTCGGTAAGATCTTTGATTTATGTCTGAATTCATTGTTAAAAGCGTAGGTATGGATTTCAAGTGATTTCATATCTGATATATGCAGAGATTGATAGTACTAATCCTTTAACTCAAGTTTCTTCGAAGCGCTGAACAAATTAATTATTTCTCAGAAATCACGTTTTTATTTTCGGGACAGAAGGTCATGATGGAATGACCGGGTCTCTTGTTTGTCTCGATTTAAGGCCGGGAAATCGCGTTTGAAGAACTATGGGCTTAAAAGCGCTAATTCGTCATTTTTCGGGTCTCAAATAAGGCTTGTACATGCGAAAGTTCAGCTTGATAGCTACTGAGACCCTTCTAAATTTAGATTTGTATCTCGATATCTTCCAGAAAGGAATAGGAGTTATGTTGAATTGAAGCAAACATCTCGACCAACGGTCATTTCATTTCACAGACGGAATAAAAATGGGAGCGGTCTTGTTGACCAGATAATATTAACTAGAATTTGGCGGCTATTAACAATTTTGAACTGTTAATTGTTGAAGTTCAGACCCAGTTGGAACGGTATAAAAATAGAACCTTTTGTGCTTTTCACTCCCAATCTCATATCATCCCATTTCGTCTCTTCAGAATCAGTTCATCAAAGTCAATCCGACAAAACAACAATCATATAAATCTTAATTACAACTCGATCCGTCAGTCCATCAGTCCATCTCTAACAATGTCAAAATCTTACGCCCCATCTGCTGGAAATCCCCAGCACTCGTGATCGATCATGGTAGTTCTGACTCTGGAATAGCTCAGGCGCTGAAAAGAAAAAGAAGGCAGCAGATAAAGAGGTAGCAAAAAGGGTAGTCGCGACAATGCAGACAAAGGTTGAAGAGGAGAAGGCAGCAGATAAAGCAGCAAAAATGGTAGTCAAGTAATTGAGGATGAACGTTGAAGGCCACAAGGCTAAAAGAAATTCTGGTAAAGGCGGCAGTGGAAGGGGAAGTAGTAGTAAAGCAGCAGCTCAGAAATAAAGTTGGGACGCAAAACACACTCAACTAAAATCGGTAGAAGTCGTCAAACTTCTTAAATCATACCGGCAATTTGGGGATTGCGAGAATCGTGGAAAGGGGTTCGGGAAAGACCAAATTTCTAGAATTGCTTGAATGTTTACTGGGTTTGGATCTTGGGTCGTTTAAATGCATAGTAGGATATAACAGGAGCTAGAGGACAATAGATAGGTTCGGCGAATTTGGAATTTAATGGTGTTCTTTTCGGGAATCTTCAACCAGGCATGCATGCTATTTTGAATGACTCTATATTTTGACACTGCGTGACTAGATTCCAATAAAAGTTTTCTCATCTGGGACAAGGGATTATGTCAATGGAGGTGCTCTAGGTGCGGGTGAATCGATGCACGATACAAATCTAGGGCCAAATCTAAATCAAGTTATTTTGCACTAGCTAGAGGTCTTTAATAGTTCAGACTGTAGCCAGGCAATTGGAAGTTTTCGGTTTACGAATAAGAGTTGAACATTCAACGACTAAAGCATTGAATTGTTTTTGGATATTATCCTGCGTTGAGATTTATACCCAGTCTGCAACTCTTGACTATATTCAGACAATTACATACTTCCAACTCCAAGAAAATTGGTAAATTCGATGGCTTTGAGATTCTGAATCTGCTTTGGATGTCATAGTTCTTTCAGACATTGAGAACCGTACTATTAAGAACCCTTGGTTAAAGTTCCTAACTCGCTGAGAAATATCAATCCAAGATCAGAATTAAACCATTCTCAAATCCACGGCATCTTCAGAACCTCTCCATCCGTCATCCCAGGCTTCCCGAATAAAACTTCAGCTGTAGGGTTACCAGCTCCCAGTTTCATTACAATATTGAACAGGGTACTGTTTTTTGTCTCTTTTGGACGTTCTGGATCTTCTTGGCAACAAATCGCTTGCGGTGCATTAAAAGTATCCGAGAACAATCTTTTCCTCAAAATATTTTCGATTCCATCATCAATCTCCAGGCCATCCTTCATATCCTTGATTAACTCACTGACCAGAACATTGGCTCTCTCAAGTCTCACCGGACTTCCCTTGAGCCAGAATGGCTCGCTAACTAATTCATTCTTGATGAAATGATTTGTATGTGCGACAAATCCATCATCACATGGCTCCAAGAAACAGTTTCCCACAGGCGAAAGCTCCATACTCAAAGTTCTGTTGGGATCTGCTATAAGGATGTGTTGACTCGAAGCCACGCCACCTAATTTCTCGATTGATGCTAGAGCTTTTTCCACGCTATCACTTTCTAAACAGATGCGGAGTGCAACGTGAATTGGAAGCTTATAAGTATGTGTTGGACGAGCTCTAATGGCGTTAAGACATACGCCGACACCAGCGGAATTGAAGCCAATTTTACCAACTATTCCCGCCTATGTTCTGTTAACACTGTATCGTAGCGGACACAAGACTCAAAACTGGATATCAGAGATAAGAGACAAAAGTCATACCTCAGTCACCATCCAAATCTTCTCTTTTCCCTTTCTTTCTATCTCCACCATCGCCAAGTTCTTTTGAACATTCTCAGTCCAGTCCCAATTTTGTGCCAACACCATCTTCCCTTCTACATCTTTTCCCTGCATCTTCCAACCTAAACTCGTACATCCATCTGTAAATCTCCCCAAAGCAATTTCACTTCTACAGTTGAGTGCTACAATGTCCAAAATATCAACACCTACACCCTCGGCAATACCTACCATTTCATCATAAATATCCGGTGTTAGCTTTTGGATTGTCGTTTGAAATTCCTTGGCAATCTCGTGGACTTCGGGCCATGTTAATGAAGAAGTAGATTGAAACATTGCATCGTAAATCTTCATCTGATCTTTGATCTCAGCAGATAGAACGTTGCCATGTTCAAATCCTATCTAAATAATGTGAGACGCTTATCAGGTGAAAGCGGGGGACATTCAAGAAGTGCGAATGGAGAGAATTTACCTCTTTTGGAGTTCCTTTAAGTAAAAGCTTCTTGGGAAAATGAGAAGAGGACATAATGATCTATGGTTATGTGTATAAGCAGAGCTCTGTTTGTCAAAGTGGTATCGTTATCATATCAAGATTGAACGTCAGCGTTATCAATCTGAGAGAGGTAGACGGCTACCCCGCCGTGGGGCAAACTTACCGAGAAATTACCGACATAGCCGAACTTCTTTTCAACGTTCTGTTCACATCATCACCCTTTCGTGTATACGTAAATGATGCTTGATCCAAGAGTGTTCCCAGTGTCGAGTCCAGACTTGAGGTTAGCGTCATAGTGGATATTAGCCCCGTCGTATTGAATATAGATACATTATTCCCATACAATTTGGACATTGTGCAGGGTCACCAAACCCCCCTGAGGTTGTTCTGTCGGATGATTAGTTTGTGGGAAAATTCCCGAGATTTTGACTATGGCTTCACATTAGGGACTCAAAGTGGCCCTTTGGGATGTGTGAGAATTGCACTGATTTGAAGGGGATGGGGTAATGATTTCTCTCATCACAGTCGTGGGCAAGATTCGTTAATTTACAGGCATAGCAGCAACGTTATCACACCCTTATTCGTGAACCATCCCTCATTCATTTATTGATTATCTCTTCTTGCACCGTTCTTAGCAATCCGATTATTGCAGTGGTTTGCATCATTTGCTATTATCCGTCTTATCGTTATTCACCTAAATGGTCCTGTTAGAGCCTGAGATTTAAGCTTATTCACTCGAGCATGTGAAGTGTGAACATCCACAGATCAAAGTTTTCATATGCAGACCATTGGAAACAAACTTGACTAGGTAGCTTACTGACCAAGAATATCCCACACGTGACCCGAAAGTCAGACTTGCGAGATTACCAATATCTTCACCTTTGATTTTTTCCCCTCTGGACACAACAGCAAACTTGCATTCGAGGAAGTCGACGAAGATGACTAACTAAAATTCGAGACGACCAGAAATGCTCGATAGATTGTATGAAGAAGGCAGATCGAACATGGTATGTCGATATGCGTTCAAGGATGCCACAGATGATGAGGCGATTGCGCTTTTGCCCGAGCGAGAAAAGCTCCAGGCGATTGAGCTCGTTATCTACAAGAAGCTTTGTAAGTATCATCAAAAATCATTCTTCCATCTAACAGACCAAATACTAGCAATTCATAGTCGGCGATGATCCCACGGATGAGCAAGACGATATCGAAGATGCAAAGTTTACGGCTGAACCCAAGAAAAACGATCTTTCCGTATCCAACGACGGTAGAAATACGGGAATTGCTGCTATTCCTACCGCCAAAAGGAAAAACGATACCCAAGAAGCCGGAGACCCAGTCGATTACAATACCACAAATGTGGTTGCCGGCATCAGTCATAAAGATCAAGCCGCAAAAACTCCTCCTCCCGAAGAAAGCCAATTGATGGATAGACAGAAGCGGGTCTTAGCAAGGCATGAAGCATTCAAAGCCAAGATGGGTCCTGCCGCTTGGCATAGAATGGAAGAAGCGCATAAAAAGAATCTTCCAATAATAACTCAACGTGACGCCATGTTGGACAAGCGCGATGAATTGCTGCCCATGAGACCTGGTGGTACAATACAACAGTTCTCGACATACGCCCCACCTACCTTTGAATGTGAGTGTTGCTGGCTTGCTGAAAAGGGTGCAAAAATGAAAGAAGTTGAACAGCAATTGAATATCAAAATCATGTTTGTCTTTGAAAGATCTCATCTGTTTCGTCTATGGCCTGACCCAGCAGATTGGAATACCTTTGAAAAGGATCCTGTGGAGGGTATAAGATTACTTGCTAGATGCGAGAAATTCATGGAATTATGGATTTGGGTTTTTGTATCTACAGGTGATGCAACACATCGAGTTCCATTGACTACATGTCTTGAATGGTTTTTGCTTGGTGAGGCTTCTCCTGAATATAAGGAATTTACCAGATTGGGTTCTGCCACGAAACCAATGAAAGATTTTGAAGCTATAGAGGCATTCAAGTAGGATATAGGTACTTGATGAAAGACGTTGCCAGCTGCCTTCAAGGTTCGAGATAAGAAATAAGGAGAAGAGTATATCTCATATATCAAAGCAAATGTAGACTCAAAAACTGCATCTAAACACTTATGAGAAACAAGTACGCAGATTTTGAGGTTCAAAGATAAATTTTCAAAAATAAGAGCACAACATCGCCACATTAAAATCAATAATTGTCACATCCATCACTAAATAATCAAGTCCTCTGTACAGTGTATATAGATCATCCACCCATTCGCCCACCTAAATCCAAATCCAAATCAAACCTCTACACCACCTGTAGCATTCATCCATCTCTCCACTCCTGCATAACTAATCTACAGCCTTGTCAACAAAGAGTCAAGATAGATACTATCATGATCAATATCTACCTTCTGGACTCCAGACTCTTGGCAATATATATGGGTTCCATATAATTTAAGCCATTACTACCTTCTAGTCATATCAGATCTATGCAAGTAGAAAGCGATAACCTTGAATGACTGAAAGGAAAATTTTAATCATGTCAGCGGTAATCAGAGTGTTCGAAAGTCTGGACTACAGTCCAACAATAAAAGATTATCAAATCCCCAAACCAATTAGAATATTAAATCATTGGAGACATTGAAAATGATTGGGTTATTGAACTATTTTCAAACTCTTAACTGCTGTTGAGTATCAAGAGCCGTATATTGTTGGAGTGTAGTCCGGACTATGGAATACCTTGGTGGTAACATTCGCTGAGTGTCTGTCTGTGGCCTTACTCAACCATGTCATGAGTCCGTACTCGTAGCCAGTCATTCAATCACAGTTTGTCAAATCCATTCTACAGATTCATAATGGACATTATGAGTTCCAAAATGCACGCTTGCAACAACTTACAGTCACTACTAGACATCAGAATTATCATTTTTTTAATAGGATATGATTATCTCAATAGAATGACTGGATTTTCAGTCAAAATACTGAACGCGAGTCCAAAACACCAGAATTTGACTACATTCTAATCATTTCTGACTCTTAATCCATACTAAATGCTCAAAAGAACTGTCATATCCTCAATTTTTGTATGATTCTGCTTGAAATATGTCACAATAACCATGAAATGACTGGAATTATCCCGAATTCTCACACTGTGACTCCTAGAATTGAGTGCAGAAAAGTGTTCTCAAGCTCTTAGCTTGGAGCAAAGCTGCTCATATACTTCCGCCTTCTCCCTCTAGCTACATTCTTTTCTCTTCATTTCTATTCAAATTTCAAAATCCACATACAGAACCGTTGAGCAAGGACTGCCTTATCACAGAATTTTTATCATACTACACATATCCTTCTCACCGACTTGTCATCACACAACTATGCCCATACCTTTCAAATGGCGATGCATGGCCGTTGTATCGATTGTAACGAGGCCGGCTACTGAGCGCGTCGGTCAAGTTGTGGTCGGTTTCACTGAGATAATTGAGCTTTCTCTCGATTAGCAATATACATTGGCTAACAAATATAATCTAGGTTACTACCCGATGCTTGCAAAACAATAGAGATAGTGCTCCGAATTGTGTACGGTGCCATTAACCGTACGACGATAATACTGCCGGAACTATTACGTTGGCATGACCCTACCACTCGCCGACAGTGTCCCTATTCGAAAACGAGCACATAACTTCATGTTCCAACATCTTCCCACTTACAAAATTTAATTCATCTCTATTGTCCCACTCGAATCAGCTTTACCCATTTCCTTAGACTACCAGCGCACTTAACAGCATCTACCCACTCATTTCTCCGGATGTCCTAGCAGTGCGGCTGCAAGACAGCGGTCTCAAACGCATCCACTCATTACAACTTATCAATTTCCTTATGCCTTAATAATCCTCACGATTAACCTCTCAAGCACTCAAGCACTCCAGCACAGCACCCCCATCGAATTCAGTCCAACTCAGTCTTTCCTTACAGGAGAAACTCATTATCCTACCCACTGAACACCCTCTTGCCTGTGGATCAAAGCACCGAGTAAAGTCGTCATTACACCTGTTGTCTCATGATTAGATCTTCCACTATCTTCTCTATAATCTGATTGCAGAATCAGCAAACGCAACTTGGACATTGAGTTGGTTTCTGGTTCTTCTCGTACATACAATACAATAGATGAAATCATAGATAGAGAGATATGAAAATTAAACAACCATCTAATCATCAATTTATTGTCTTTGCCTCCATGAAATATGATCTTTCACCCACGTTTATGTTTCTTGTCTACCAATCATCCACTGCAGCAATAAGATATCTCTCTAGCTCCAACTATTGATATCTACCATCGTCAGTTTAGTAAGGAAGGAGATCGGGATATGAACGCACCACTCGGTTATCCCAATGCATATAATTGTCCTGCCCTTCTTCTCTCTATCCCTATTTTCTCCAATAAGAATCTACTCAGTCTATCTATCGTTCCATTTGTGAAGAAGCAACACAAGCCCCAGGTTATTCCTGCCCAATCCAAATTCCCGTCCTCCCCTTGATTTTCCTTTCAACATTCATTCTCACAGCCCCTCTTCCTCCTGAACCCTCTTCTCAGTCTCTCCTCCGTATCACCTCTCCATCATCCCCTCTCATCTCCTACATCATATTGCCTTCAACTTCTCTACACCTCTCCTTTCCATCTTACTTCACAACCAGGCCTACAACTCTCTATTTCCTCCCCTCTCATCTCCCACAGCCAGACCCTCCAACCCATCCCCGCTCAATCACCCATGCCCTCAACTGCTCACCCTCCTTCCGCACCACCTGTCACAATCTCGCCACATGAAAATCACCATACCCTTTCACAGCCAATTCCGACCATACAGAAATTCAACTCTCTGTACAGTATATACAAATCTTGCACCCACGCACCCACGCACCTACCCGCCTACCCGCCAAAGCCCAAGCCCAAGTCCAAATAACATATCTCTACCAGCTACACCACCTAAAATATCCGTACAATCCATACCATCAACCCCCTCCACTCGATTCCAGTCACCCCACACAGCTACTCCATTACTCCATCACCCCGCGACTCTCACTCCACTCTTCCATCACTTTCCTCACTCCTACATAGCAACTTCACATTCCTAATTCCTCAATCCTCATTCCCCTCATTCTTGTTCTCCACGATACTCTTTCTTTAGCACCCTCAATCCTCCATCTCAATTAACTCACTCCTACTCCCCTCATTCCTCATTCCTCATTCCCCTCAATCCACCTCCCGCCCTTTTCACTCCCATTCTCCATCTCCATCTCCATCTCCATCTCCATCTCCACCCCATCTCATATCTCACATCTCACCTTCCCATTTCTTCATACCCATCATATCCCTCACACTATACAAAACCCACCTCCATCCCCACTAATCAGTCAGTCTATCAGTCCATCAGTCAAATTCTCATCTCCCATCTCCCATTCACACTGCAAATCCTACACCACCACTGACCAGGTAACTAACCGTCAAACCTGCAAATTTCACATGCCATCCAAACACTCAAACACTCAAACCCACAGTCCCGAGATACCAAACCATTAGAATTGAAATGACACTATCATCAACCAACCCACTATCAACTATCAACTATCTACAGCACTCTCTTCTCTATTCTCTCTTCTTCCTCCTATTTCTCCCCCAGAAAACAAGATCCCTCTTCATTGCCAAAGCAACAATAAAATTAAACAACATACACCATTCTCCCAAAATCTTATACTGAAATAATCTCATTCTATCTATCTCAAAATTCTAATCTCCCCTTCCCTTCCATTCCATATATACATCCAAATCAACCTCTTATCCCTTCCTCAATGATTATATCCAACCCTAAGAATTCATACAGCTCTATTTTCCCACCGCGTTTCGAATCTATCCAACCGGCTCATCGCTTGCCCAACTATTCAGCTACCCTTTTACCTCCATTTGATACCACATCTTCCTTCCCCGACGATCTCATTTTCACATCCACATATCCAAGTTCGACAATCTTTCCATCAACCTCCACACCAGTAGGTGTAAGGAAATCCTCAGCCTCATCTACAAACCCATTCAACCTTCTCTCCCTAAAATTATCTTCCTTCCCACCAGCCTCTCCCTCCCCACCAATCTCTCCCGCCTCCCTCCTACATCTCTCACACATGCACCACCCTCCCAAATTTCCCTCTGCCCACTCTCTCCTCTCTTGAACAGGTAATCCGATATCACAATAATGATTCCAAATCTCTTCTCCCTTCTTCACCCCACCTTTCCCATTGATTCTCTTTTCCCTACACCACAATTTCATTCTTCCTCCCCATTCCCATTGTACATTAGGATCACAATCATGGTTTGCCAAACACCAAAGAGGATGAACAGCCGCTACTTCCGGCATCCCCGTTGTCGTATTAACTCTCGCCGATGCCGTACCCCTAAATTTACTGTACAAAGTATTTAAAATCCAGAGATCATAATTTGCAATCTCAGCAAAAATATCAATATCCATTTTTTCGAGGATATGAAGAGGAGTTGCGATATTTGACGAGAAAGAAAATGGAAGAGTCCAAACAGGAGGTGGCTCTGATTTAGGAGAAATAGGAACCGCATTGCTAGCTGAATCGAGAAAATCTCCCCAAATAAATTTGACTTCTTTTAAATCGAGAGGATGAACTTCTTGAGTTGCCGACATGGCTAATGCGCGAGCCAAAAGGAGAAGATAGAGGGCATTTTGTTATTCTTTTGGATCTGGATCTTTGGAAATGGTATCGACATCTTTTTCGCAAATAGCGGGATGATATGTTTCCAAGGCGAGATTGAGACAAGTTTCATTACAAAACATAATATCATAACAATCAGGACATCCTACTACTGTACTATTTTTACCCAAAGGAGGCAATACAGTACTGCAGGCATCACAAAGGGCATCTTTCAGACGATTATTAACTGTTAAAACGGAGGTTTCTTCGAGGACGGTTTCGCCGGGTTGTATATCGTCTGTTGCGAATAATCCCAATTGTTTGTTTGTTGGTATATGACCATCTTCCTCCTGAACAATCGCAGCTTCCACCAGTGTAGGTAATTCAACAGCTCTAACCTCCACCTTTGAAGAAATGGCTCGTAATTCCTGATTTAAAAAGTTGAGAGATTCCTCTGAGAAACGATTGGGTTCGTGGTCATTCCAAGGATAGATTTCGCGTCGTACCAAACCTTGATCTGGTAATTCGGAAATATCCACCTCGTCGGTTTTTAACCTCCTCTTCGCCATGTTGAAAATATAATCCTTCACTTGACTCAATTCCTCATCATCAGGAGCGACCTTTAGTCCTCTTCTACAAAAATCGTAAGCACTCTTTAAGCATCCGCATAACAGAAGACTCAATGAGAGATTTTGATAACATCGTAATGCAGCCTTATCTGCAATTTCCGTATACACCTCTTCATCCACCTCATCCAGATTCAACCTCTGAAAATCACTTCTCTTAATGGTCTCTGAAACATTTCCCGTATCTGCCAATCCAGGAACATGTCTCTTTAAAAGATTTTCCGAAAAGCCTTCTGCGAGTCGAGATTTAAATGCTTCGAGCGCTTGTTCATGATATTCGAAACTTTCGTCCTTCAATTCATCGCTCAACAATAAAGCCTTGTAACTATCTCCCGATGCCAAATCTGGATATCCTAAATCGCTATAGACGCTCGCTCGTTCGAGATAGGTTAATAAATCGTAAGGGTTCTCCTCCAATCGTTCAGTTAACTCATGTCGTCTCCCCACAAAGATGGAGGTATCATCCTCCAAGTCGCTGTCTCCATCCATGGTGCAATGGAATTGGGCATGATCCTTAGAATAAAAGAAGTATGAGAGTGGTTTATCCAAGTTAAAAGGTTGCACGAGTCGTCTTTTTTTGGAACTATATTGTGGTGCGGAAGAAGTCATGGTGGGGGTATTGGGTTTTGAGGAGATTTGGTTTTTGTCAAGGATTTCACACACCAAGTCATCCATCCGCCCTGTAGGACCCCTACTCTCGCCTTCCGCCTTAGCCCTGCCGCCCCTCCCAAACCAGAACAATTACCGAAACAAGGGAAATTTGCACATTCGACGCCGGAGGATATGCTCCGGTGAGTTTCTTATCGAATAGAAACATCAAATTGAACCTGGAAGCTTTTACAATTTTTATATTTTCCTATGGAGTATGTGAACATGTCCCAAGGCCGCGTTGGATGTGCATGTAGGGTTTTTATCCTGAGGTCACTCGAGACAATGCCCCTCTATACATACATCATCATATGCAAAGATTT
>PQXJ01000223.1:0-59503 GCA_004786225.1 Botryotinia narcissicola | reverse complement strand
AGAATTGGGCATCCCGTCCGCTCTGCCATACACAAGCCTCAGATCGGTAGATTAGTAGTTGGGTGGGTGACCACCAGCGAATCCCTACTGTTGTATGTTATTTTGTTTTTGGTGATTTTTGCTATCGATTTTGGTGGTGTTGAGGGACGATCTCGTCTGTGATTGGGAAGAGAAGTAGATCAATCATTATAGAGAATGAACAACTTGTGAGAACGGACAAACGGCATGAAGTCAGTCCACTACTCTCCCTGGGATTCGTTTACTCCCACAGACTTCTCAAATCAACCAACTCCAAAAAACGTCAAAACTGCGTAACCGCGGCAGTCGTCTACTCCTAATATAGTAAATAAAGCAGCCAAAGAAGTCTCAGTAGGTACATATTTGCTCGAGCAGTTGAAGGTAAAGGAATGACTGGGATATGAGTATAGAAAGGGAGAGCAAGGGGTTTTGATGTGGAATTAGAACTGAAAGGCTCGAGAGGGAGGCCCTGAAAATGTGGTTCATCAATCTTTGGATAAAGCAAGTCGCAAGAACAAACTGAAACAGAATTAGAAATGAACAGCAGACGGGAAATCTGTGACTCACACATGTGTATACTGGCTCCTACTGCTATATCCCATATCTGTCTAGCCAGACTTTCAAAGCAGAGTCTAGAGTTGAGGGGGAACATTCGAAGTTATACTTGATAGTCTTCATGTAATACCGTAAGAAAGATATTCATAAGAGCATGCATATTTCCGCCTTCTGTGTCTCCAGAGATAGTCAGATAGAGCGAGTAGTCACTTAACTAAAACATATATATACTACATTCATTAAGTGCACACCTACCAGTACCAACAACAATACCGTTCACCTCCAAATCGACCTTCTATCACCGCTCATGAAAGTAACAATAGAAGAACACACAAACACAAACATAATACATAAACCACATTCCTGTTTCTCCTCCTCCCAGGAGCAAACCCCCCTATATCATACCGCACCATGCCCTCGAGAAATTCCCTCGACTTCACTAACTACGATGCTGTCAAGGCTAAAGATACACATCACTTCACCTGGCCTCCGCTTACCTGTTCTCCAATTATCCATCATCTATCCATTCCCAACCCCATAGATCAACATCCCGCTCCATGATCCCATCCTATACAACCCACCACACCTCAAACATACCAAAACATGCACCTCAACATCAGCATCCACAACCTCTCTCTTCTCTCCAGACTCTATACCCTCCCTGGAACCTAGACATTCCCGATCCCCAACCTCCAATCCTCAATCCCTACAAAAAAAACCCCATCAAAAACCCATACAATTCACCAAATTCAAATAACCCAAATACATACAACACACAACAATCTTGTCCCATCACTGCCCTCTTATCCATATCTTCTATCTAGCATTTACCATCTTCCTCTCTCAGCCCCCTTCTCCCTCAGCCCCCATCAAAGCCAGCAAACACACAATTCTACACTCGCATCATCCTCAATCCTTCCCCAAGTCCCTACGAATACTGTACAAACGATCCACATAACTATTTCTAACCCCTCCGTTCTTCACATCTCGTATCTCTTATCTTGGGCCCTAATTACCCATCATTATCCTCATACAGATGCATGTACATATATGCATCTTCATCCCCATCCTCACACCAGCATCTCCAACTCCATTCCCAATCTCACATTCTAATCCCACTCCTAGTCCCAGCTAATCACCCATCCCATCCAATTCCAATGACTTCCAAATAAAACACATCCAATTATGCAAGAGAATCAAAACTTCTACTGTATAAATAGACTCATGTGTGTAAGACCTCGAGAGCGATTATGACACAATAACAAGGTCAATCACCGATAGACACGCAAACACATAAATGGAGAGTGAAAAGCCCTCATTCCAATTGACATCGTCCACGCATGTAGACACTCGCCATCATATCTTCTATCTACCACCTAGAAAATTGTCTATTAATTCGCATTGCAATCGCAATCGCATTCATCGTATGTCAGATCATTAAACTCATTTCCTCTACTCTTATTCTGAGAAGATCATAGCAAGCCTCCATACAAAAATCAGAAGAACCAAACCAATGCCTGATATGTGTGTATGCACGTAAGCCAGGTATTCCCAAAACGCCTTAATGCTTAGCGGTGACCTTTTCACCCGTCAATTTCTCGACATAAGCTTTTGCCCTGTTTATTGTGTGTCAGTACTTGTTTTGTTTGGTAGATGGTGAGTAGTGAAGGGATGATGGAAGGGAAGAAAACTTACATATCACCCATAGCAACCATACAAATAGTTTGCCAAACGCCCAACCCAATTCTAGGAACAGCGCCACGATACAAGCCCGAAACTCCATTCTGACTATAAATATACTTGAGGGTATTGCCGACCGTCATCTTAGCAGGTCGGTTAGGATCCACCGTCTTACTCTGCATCTCGACACGAATGACTTCGATAGGTTGATTCCAAGCACTCAATCCACCACCCAATCCACTTGCCAAAATCTTCTCCCAAGCATTCAACTTTCCGTTCTCACCCTTGCCAGTCACCTTTCGGATACCGCTTTCTGCCAATCGACTCAATCCGAATCTACTTCCCCAGTTGGTCATTTGACGGATAGCAACGGCGTTGACTCCTTTATTGACTCCCTTGATACCCTCTTTGCGGTAGATGTTCATGAAAGTGGCCATGGTACCGTCAGGCTTGACACCAGCTTTTGCCATATTGGTCTTGGTGATTTCCACGGTCTTCATGCAGGTGCAGAATCCCATGGTAGCATATGCTTGAGCAACACCACCAATTACACCTCCACTAATACCGGCAGTAAAATCACCAGCACCGAAAGAACGAGCGTACCACTCGGCTTCGGAGGCGACGAAGAGGAGAACGGCACCTTTGGTGGAGGCTTCGATCCATGCCCATGGAATAAGTCCTTGGTAAACTGTAGTGGAATTATCATTAGCTGTTATTCTTGCAGATCTAGAATGTAAAGAAAAATGCACAAAGCATAGAATAGGATCGACGTGAAAATCATGAAAATCATGAAAAGGAAAGGGAAAGGGAAAAAACATACATCCAAAAACACCACCTCTCCCCCAAATTCTACCCAGAGCACCCGCAAAAGTATCCCCTCTATTAGCAGCCATAGTAGTCTTTGTAACCTCCAACGGTTGACCAAAAGTGGTTACCTCGAACAAGTTCAAACTGGCACCCAAGAGCAAGTTGGAGAACTTGACGGGTTTCTTTTCTGGAACGGCTGGCTTGCCGATGATGGGCATTTTGGCGGTGACAGCGGACATGATAAGGTAGATGATGTTTGTATTGGGGCCCTGACCAAGGGAATAGGTTGCTTCTTCGCAAAGGAAAGGGTGGTGAGGTTGAGGGTTGTTGTCGTTGGAAAATACCTAAGTAAGGAAGATTTGATGGATGGAAGGAAGGAAAAGGGAATGAGAGGGAGGGAGAAGAGATATGTGTTTGTTGAAAGGGTAGCTTAGCTGATCTGCCACAGCACTCGCGAAAGATAGGAAGCTAATGAAAGACCAGGTGGACCCTAATTTTTTAAGTGGTGCTCGGTATTGGGGCCCCGATAAGATACAAGGGTATGTGGGTGGGAATTTGTTGATAATGCTGAAAACCTGAAAACCTATTTGGAGTGAAGGTGAAGAAAGCAATAAAAGAAAAGGTTTACCTGGTAGGAAATTATATAAAAATTACCTTAAAGAAACCCCTCTATTATGTGTATTGTGCTATTTAAATTATTAAATTATTAAATTATTAAATTCCCAAAATCTTCATTGTTTATTATCACATTCTTTACTTCAAGATAATGAATCGGGGTCAGCAGAAAGAAAGTCTTGGTCTTGACTCTGGACTGAATGCTTCCAAAGATCCATTGTATTTTGTACCAGCCGCAGCCAGCACAAGAAAGTATACTTAGTTCCTTCTCTTCTCTATCAATCACTTATCAATCATACTCGGGCCCTTCCTTCCTGATACATATGTCCATATGTCCATTGTTCACTGTCCGCCCATCAATCGTTGTACACCTAACAACTTCACACCCTTATTTCTTACCTACAGAGGATCTATTGATATTTAAAGCCTACTAAATACTATTCGGGCAATCCTAAAGAAAAAGAATGGAACAACCTTGGAAACCTCGGCCATTTGTTGAGAAGTTCAAGCTCAACGAATTGCATGTGTTGTTGATTCATTGGGGAAGTCCGGTCCGAATTTAAAAGCGGTCTGTAATTTGGTATCAGGATTGCTTTTTTTATTTGGGTGAAGTCTCGAGCTGAATTGATCGGCTTGCTAGTACAACATCTTGTTGTCAATAATAAGTATACTTTGTATGCATTCTTGACTCGAACACTATTTGATTCTAACACTTATCGTTTGTTCTGATGATCTCATCACCATTTTCTGCACGAGTGATAGGTGGATTGATTGAAATCAGACACCATTAAGAATATCAGTCTTGCGATGCGAGATGACGACGACCTTTATCTACGAAGCGCCATAGCATATCCCTTACTTTGAACGACTCACTGTACACTGTCAGGATCTCACTCCTTTCCCCTAACACGTTTCGGTCTCAGGACTGTGGCTTCCTTCACAAGCTGATGGAATGATTTCTATTTTCAAAGGGCCAAGTACCTAGGTTGCAAAAGCATACGACCACACCGGCCTGCTCTCTTACATAACTTGTTAGTTTCGTCTAACCCTTCCCAAAAGTCCTCGAATTCAGCCTATATTTCGGCTACGTAGAGGGGATCTCTTCACAATTAATCGTCACTTAAAGCTCTTATGATACAATTATCTTGAAAATCCATAAAGTGAATATAAGCTAAGCTTTCATTGAATAATCTCAATTCTTATGCTTCAATTTGTGGTTGATTAATGAACCCAATTACCTAAGTTAACAATTCCGACCTTTTTTTTCCCGGCAAACTCCAATACTGCTCCTGATTTTTGGCCCCCAAATCCTCCCCGTACACCCTAAAACCCATTATACCCCCTCGCCCCCCTACCATCCACAGTATTCCAAACCACCTCATAAATTCATGCACCCATACCCCTCATATTCTTCTAACCCCAATTCTCCCAATCCTAACACCAAGAAAAAAAATCCAAACCCCAGTGCCAGATTTCTGGGGTGGCCTCTCATGATCACGTACATCAAAATCCATCTATAGAGCATCGTACCGACAACCATCAATGAAACTGAGTAATTTGATGAAAGATCAGTGATGACCCAACAATGATACAACGCGTACAAGATGAGTAAATGCGATGTCTAGTCATATTTGAATAACGGAGTTGGGGTGAGGTTGATATTTGTATCTGGATGGGGATTGAGATGGGTTGGGTATTTGATCGCTTTCAACCGCTTTCCTATGTCTGAATTAAAGATTATAGTTGAGAGAATTGGATACTTGCAAGAGATTGAATGTCCCAGTGAATTTGAATCATTGAAAAGAAAACAATGGTGCAACTGATTTGTACATATGTATGTGTACATCTAGAATATTAAGGGCATGAGGCAGATGTCAGTAGGTAAGCAACAGAATGCATGATGTACCGGATTGATAGTGGAGTCTTTTCGTCTTTGTTCTTCTAGCAAAAGCAAATCATTATATTATACACTGAATCATCATGACGAGAAGTAAGAGTACGTATTCCTGCTCTAGGTTTCCTTCACTGCAACTTCTTGAAAAAAATGATTCTACAATTTTATAATGGTTGGCTCTATCCAGTCTACAACTTTGGTCATTAATTCAGGCGTCCATGTGTATACCACTAAGTTTACCTCCCCACTACTCCTTTGATATCCTTTTTACAACTTGGCTCCGACAATCTCGGCCCACTTCTCAGTGGAGAAGGACTTGGGGCGCTCAATTGGAGCACCGACGGCTCTGTCGATGATCAATTGTGGGAGGACACCGATGGCACGGGAAACACCGAAGAGAACGGTGTAGTAGTTGGCCTCAGTCAAACCATAGTATTGGAGCAAGACACCAGAGTGCTATGAAAAACGTTAGTTATTGAATTATATATCTCTGGATTCCTTTCATCACTCACCGCGTCAACATTTGGGAAGGGGTTTTTGGTCTTGCCATGCTCAGTGAGAACACCTGGAGCGATCTTGTAAACTTGGCTGACAAGCTTGTACATAGGATCTGTAAATTATATTGTTAGAGTTGAAGATGTAAATCACGTGTTCGGTTAAACTTACCCGATGGCAAATGCTTCTCGGCAAATTCTCTCTGAGCCATGTAACGAGGATCAGTCTTGCGGAGAACGGCATGACCGTAACCTGGAACGACTTGACCGGCGTTAAGAGTAGACCACAAGTAGTTCTTGATGGCCTCATCACTGAGATCATCACCAATAGCAGCCTTCATCTTTGTGAGCCAGTTCAAGACTTCTTGGTTGGCGAGACCGTGAAGAGGACCAGCAAGACCGTTCAAACCAGCAGCGAGAGACAACATTGGGGAACTGAGAGCAGATCCAACCAAGTGAGTGGTGTGGGCAGAAACGTTACCACCCTCGTGATCAGTGTGGATGGTGAGGTACAATCTCATCAATTCAATGAAGTCCTTGTTCTCGCCAAATCCGAGTTGGTTGGCAAAGTTGAATGAGTAATCCTTGTCCTTTTGGACAGCAGCGACCTTGCCGCCCTTGAAGACGTTTTGGTAGATTCTAGCGGCGATAGTTGGGAGCTTGGCAATCAAATCCATGGAATCCTCGAAAGTGTGACCCCAGTACTCGGTCTTCTTCATTCCCTTAGCATAAGCCTTGGCGAAGGCGGACTCGTGCTCGAGAGCAGTGACAGCGAGGGAGAATTGTGCCATTGGGTGGAGATCGCTTGGGCATCGGTCGATGAGCTCTTCGACGAACTTTGGTACGTCGGAACGAGCGGCCCACTCGGCAGAGAGATCGCGGACTTGTTGCTCGCTTGGAACTTCACCGGTCAAAAGGAGCCAGAAAAGACCTTGGTTAAATTAGTGATTGCGCATAATAGCGGGCGTCAAATGAGGTCTTACCTTCTGGTAAAGGCTCTTGTCCACCTGGTGCCTTTGGGAGGAGTTCCTGGCACTCTGGGATAGTCTTTCCTCTGAAACGGATACCCTCCTCGGAGTCAAGGACTGAACCTTCCCAGACTAATGACTTGATACCACGAGCACCACCGTAGACTTGGTCCAAAGTAACCTCGCCGATGACCTTGCTTCCATAACCCCTGCGAAAATAAGTATGTGTAGATGGAAAGTGGGTGTCGATTTTGGAAATCGATAAGATATTTCTTACTTGCGGAGAGCCTTAATTTGCTCAATCTTCTCTGGAAGTTGCTCGGCGAAACGCTCCTTCAAAGTCTAGATAGAGGAATAGTCAGTAAAGCTGGCTTGTCCCGCATAGAGAAACGTTTGGAATATACCTGAGTCTTCGATGAATAGCATCGCAAGCCATTGAAGGCGGCGGATTTAGCACCGAATGTTGGAGCTCTCATAGATGCTCTAAGAGCAGTTTGACCAATACGAAGGGATGCCATCGTGAGAGATGTGTAGTAATTGCAGTAGAAATGCAAAAATGGAGGTATGATAGAATAGAAATTTAAGAACAGATTCCGGCTCGTGGACGGAAAAAATGGTCGGAGACCCGCTAGCGTTGAGGCCGACCAATGCACCAATACACGCAGAAAGCTTCCCCTACCTTAACTACGTCAACCTTGGTATTTGATAAACGCGAGTTATCCCGAGAATGTAAGACGGAAATCCCCACAGATTTCAATAATTTTACTAGTTTGATTGGTTACGCGAGTGAATGATATGGATTATTTTACTCCATTCAACTGGGATTTGGTTTACTGTATAGATATGGCGGGGCGAAATTAATAAAGCATTCCAGCTCTGTAGGTAGGTAAAGTAGATATGGGCGGCTCAAGGGCGGTTATGTTCTACACCTGGGCAATACCCGACCGGTAACTCCCCGCCAATTCTCAAGTCTTCTAAGTTCTGTGCTCTTTTCCCCGGTGCCGGCGAGAGTCGGCAATTGATTCATAAGTAGCACGTGAGGAGATACGCACGTCAAGTATAGTTAATAAATAGGTAGGTAGGTTTCACAAGCGACTGTATTTTGTTCATATTTTATAACATTCCGTCCAACCAATGAAAGAATTCACTTTGTTGTGTTTTGCTTCTCATATCCTTCCACATAACCAATCAAATTTTCCATTCACCTTATTTGCCTCGGGGAAAGTGAAACAAGAAATGAGATTCTGTCAAAGGAACTGTAATTTGATAATTTCGTGTCCCACACGTGACTGTACAGCTGATGGATGACTAACTAGGGCGTAAAAAAACAAGACCTTGCCTTTTAACTCCATGATTAGTCGAATGCCCGAAGCTACTACACATAAACCCCAACCTTTTTCAACTCGGACAACTTCAACATCAACATCCTCGAACATCCCTTAACTCATTTGATCTCCATCTACTTGAACCTGAGGTAAAGAAAAGTAATCAAAATTTCGTTACATTAGTAGCGACTCCTACCTTCTGCCACAACTCTCTCCAAAATATTATCAGAGTTCTTAAGAGCTCTAGACTTTACGTGACGGTCGCAGATCCGTAGTCGCGATAGATCCGTTCATCAAATTTTTCATCGTAGCCCATAATCTGGAATCGAGCTGGTGAAAATCAAATCATAGAGAGTAATCTAGATTTAATTGTCACCTCGTCGATAACAATTCGTCGCGTTGATTTGAAGAACTGAGTTCATATCTTCAGTGGTTGGGAAGTCATATTCATTATGTCTTCCGCAGTAGCAGAATTAGAAGCCGGCCTTCAAGCCATGGTACAATTAAAACCTCCTGGTGTATCAGGATCTCGAATTCAGGGCCTTACAAACCTCTGCACCCAAAATATCCAGGTATGCAATAACCCCATGTTCCGCTGGTTCCCTTGCCACTATGGCTGCATCTCTCTCCATCTCCCTCTTTGCCTGCGAGCTCTAACTAACATCTCATTCCCTTCGCAGCAAGAATCCGCTCTGGTTCAGAAATTATATGTTCACTTTAAAAAGACACCTGGCACACACAAGCTTGGCACCCTCTACGTCGTAGACTCTGTAACTCGAAAATGGACCGAACAAGCCAAACTTGCTCAACAAACCATAAATAGTTCTGCTCCGGATGGCACATATGCTGCTGGTGTACATAAAGTAAAGGAATTGCTCCCCGCTTTTATGAACGACATAATCCAATCTGCTCCCGATGATCAAAAGGTACGCCCAGTATATTCAAAATGCTCGAACTGAGTCGTTTCCAGCATAGCTATGTTCTATGTCTGCGTGAAAATTTGCTTCCAAGATATCATATATGTTCCTCAACCGAGATATCATTGTGCACCTTCTTTATATCCACCAATCCTCCATATGAATTCCTACTTACTTGACATTTGTTATTTTTTGTAGGACAAGATTAAAAAATTAGTTGATATTTGGGAGAAGGGACAAACCTTCCCTGCGCAAATGTTGAATGGTTTTAAAGACAAGTTGAATGCTGGTAAGATTATCACATATAATCCCGAGAGAAAACAATGTTGCCGTGTATCTAACCACAATGTTATCGGCCATGTAGAATCTACAACACCTCCAGGAAGCCCCCCCAAAGATCTTCACGGAGCCTTAGGTTTACAACCAACTTCAGCAACTTCGACCATGGCGCCCCCACAACAAGTTTCTGTGCCCCCTAATACATCTTCGATTCTAGCAGCTCTCGCAAATATGTCAAACACTGCCCGTCAAAATGCTACACCTACGCCAGTTGCTTCTACCCCACCTGTTAATCCATACAATGTATCACATGCGCAGCATAATCCCATTCAACCACCTCAAGCAGTAAACCAAAGCTTGCCATTTTCAGTTGCTCCTCAACCTGTAAATGCCCCAGCTACCTCGATGCCTGCTTATGGTCAAGGTCCAAGTAATGGAATGCCGAACTTTGCCAGTAATCCAAATCCTTTCCCAGGTGCAGCACCAATGAATCCTCCCGGTAATCTCGATCCAGCTACGCAACAACAGGTAGCTTTAATCAAGGCACTTGCAGCTACGGGTGTTCCAGCTGAACAGATTGCTGGTATCTTAGCAGCCATGGGCAATCAAGGAGCTGCAGCCGCTGCACCACCTCCATTTGCTCAAACTCAAAATGCTCATGCTCAAAATAATTGGGGTGTCAGAGATGATGCACGTGACCGAAATGGTTTCCAAGATTCTATGAGATCACCACCTGGACGTTACCGTCGTCGTTCTAGATCCCCATCTCCTCAACGTGGCTGGGGTGGTCGTGATTCTCCAAATACTCGTCGTCGTGATGATTTTGATAGGGAATCTCCAGCACGTATGAGAGGTTCCGACGATCGTGGTAGAGGTGGACGCGGCCGAGGCAATGATTACCGCCAACGTAGCCCCCAACGCCGTCGTAGCAATACTCCTCCCAGAACAAATACCAGTGGACCTAAATGGGTTGGACACGATGATTCAATTGGTAAAGGAAATATCAAAGGTAAATTATCAATTTGTCTGCATTTGTGTTTGAAGGTTATTCTAACAAAACTTACAGTTCTCAGTCGCACTTTGTTTGTTGGTGGAGTTACGTAAGTCATGCCCTTGATCTTTATCATTCGAATTAACCCTTTTCAAAAGTTTATCGTTTATACTGACTTTCTATAGTTCTTCCGAGCATGAATTGAAAGGACTATTCAATCAATATGGTGATGTGCAAACTTGCATTGTTAACAAAGAAAAGCGCCACGCTTTCGTTAAGATGGTCAGTCGTGAGCATGCTGTTAAAGCTAAGGAGGCCATGGAAAAGAACAGAAGTCCCGATTCTTCATTGAGAGTATGTATATTACATATAAATACCACCCATACTCAAACGATTTGCTAACTCTTCATTCTAGACTCGTTGGGGTGTTGGCTTCGGACCACGTGATTGCAGCGATTATCAAACAGGTATCAGCATCATTCCGATCAGCAAACTCACGGATGCCGACCGAAAGTGGATGCTCAATGCAGAATTCGGTGGCAGTGGTGGTCAAGAAATTGAACCTGGTATGGTTGTCGAAGAGCCTGATATTGAAATCGGTCAAGGTGTTTCGTCCAAGGCAATTAGCCGTCGCATGCAAACCGACAACGGTGGAAAGAATGGTCCAAAATCTGGCGCTCGCGATTACGAGGAGGATGAGAGACCTCGTTATCGTCGTGATCGAGAAGATCGTCGGGATGATCATCGGGATGAAGGTCATAAATTCCCTGCCAATACTGTCCCACCAGTCATGCCCCCATTCCCATTAGGCTCATTCCCTTATCCTCTTCCAACACTTCCTAATGGAATGCCAATGTTTCCTCCAGGATTCACTTTCCCAGGCGCACCTCCACCACCTCCACCAGGAACATAGTTCATCTCAAATGATGACTTTCATTGTGTTGGCCTCTCGCAAAACAATTCCTTTGGCAATTTATTGACACGATTCATATCACGCATTTCTGTGGCGTTTAGGCGTTCAAGATACCTCGATCATGGCTTTGGTTTGCCAACTCGAAAACAAAAACTCAGGGTCTTAAATTCATGAGCAAACAGGATCATTATAGTAATCAGCAAGTTGGGGCAGTAGGCTGTTTGGGTGACCGACACGGCACATGTATACACTTCTTGCGTTTATTGTTTTTCTTCTTCTTTCTCATTTATGTAGCTAGCTTGCTGCCTTTTTCTGGTGTGTACTTAATACAAATACCCAATTTAATGAATACTTTAATGCGCTGTAGTGATTTAATAAAAGAGCTTGTGAAAATTCTGTGCCAATAGGTCAGCCTTTTGAATATCTGGTGGGTGGTGGGGACGATGAAGCCCTTAATTCTTGAATTGTCTGCATCAGGGTAGTATATAAGATGAGCCCAGGCTTCCGTTCACAACTCCTTAAGCAGAGATAACGACAGGAGCCGATCGTGGGAGAAGGAAATCTCTCAATCTGCGCCATCCTCGAAGAAGACCAACATAACTCGACGCAGGCAGATAGTATAGTCTGCCTTGAGGTCGAGGAATTCGAGTTTTTGTTTCTGGTATTCTTACCATTTGTTCGTTTTCACCGTCAAGGATTTTGTTGTTGCTGTAAGCATAGTACGATTACAATAGTAACAATGAGTATTCGTCGTTGTCATTGTTATTTCATTACTACTTCCATCATACTCAAGCTTCGTTTTCTTCATTCCTTCTGTTTTTCTCTTGGTTTCGATCTTGTGACTGGAAAGGTAGTCGGGTATTTGATAAGGTTTATTCGTCCATCCTACTCATATTCATTTTCTTACGGCCTTATAAACGTTCTTGGGAAAGAGAAAGAGAAAGAGAAGGGAGGAGGGATGGAGATGTTATATACTACATTTCGCAGGTGGAAGTAATGGAGGTAGTCTTTAAAACTGGTACCTCTGAGTTGTCGGCGTGAGATGGGGGATTGTTTGTCAAGTTAATGGCTCTTAGTACATAGCTATCAGATTATCCCGGAGGTTGGTATATAAAGACTCAATATCCTATTTGTTTTTGTTCACATGTAATCCAACTAACAAACTAAATGAAGTGCATTGGCGACCAACCAATTTTTCAATTTTCATAAGCAACTTTCTGTCCAGTGGTTCCTCTACTAGGGAGGGGTATGGTTTGGTCTTAAGATTGGTAGTTTCTCAGATATATGATGTTTGTGTTACTGTCGATATAGCGCAATGGTGAGAATATTTGATGACAGTCATTCTTGCATTTTTTGTTGTTGTCTCTGAGTGCATTATTATTGTCGTTGTACCTACAGTCTATACAAAAAACTACTTCTTTCCAAGCTATAGATTCAGCTGCAAGAAAAGAGTAGTTTTCACTGCATTCTAAACATGTGATCTCAACTTGCGCTAACCTAAAGAAAGCAGACCCACGTTCTATTCATACCTAGTCTCATCCCAAGGTTCATGCTATGATGAAATAGTTCGTTGAAGAGGTATATAAACCTACCTACTCAGTCACAATCCTCTTTGATCATCAATCCGGCAAGCAGAATTGTATCACGCTGCTTATGGTGAAAATCTAAATTACAATCTTATAAGTCCCAATCGAAATAGACCTTCTCCAAAATGGAAGGCTCTAGAGCTACGAATAGGTGAGTGCCGCATTGTAAACGGCAAGGCAATATGGATTAATTTCATTGCAGTTTGATTTTTATCACCGAAGAATTTACTCTCAACGAAAATAAAATTGCTGTCGTTTAAGCAACTTACTCTGTTCTGTATTTCACTTATTGCATTCTCTCTTGATTTCGAGGGTGTTCAAGTTCAACGGGTCTTTTAAGTTTCCTCGCCTTTCAATTTATGACAGCTACAGTCGTATCCCTTGTCGCTCTTCTTCTGTTTTGGGGGCTCACGTCTTGACCCGTCAGAAGGAAGCCACGACTTTGATCCCTTTTATAGCTGGTTCCCCATGAATTGAATTGTGGGCTCTTCCTCTCACCTTCAAATCACTTATAGATTTCTGATCGAAACTTGAATGCCCTGTGGTTTTATTCGGACGAGTCGTTAGAGAATGGTTCGTCATACAATTCAACGCGGTATCTGAATCAGACAAGAATCGGTACATCTTCAAGATAACCGGAATTAATGTACTACTTTCCTCAAACCAATTCTTTGAAAGAAAAAAACCAAAATACAATTTTCAGGAGGCTGCCTACTGCCTTGATCATCCCGAATATCTTATCAGCTGGTGCTCAAACGAACGTTTTGAATACAACATGAATATCATAGGAGAGATAGCGATTCGACACCAGATTCCCATCCAGATCAGCCAAAGAAAAAACGTACGGGAGGTTAAGCCATTCATATACAAGCCAAAGATAATGACGAAGATTGCCCGGAAAGATAAGCAAGACATGCTAGTTGTACGACAAGCACAGGCGGAAGAGTTGAGACTAAGAAGAAGGTCGCAATATTTGCAAATGTCGGCAACAACACAAGCTGAAATTGATGAGAAGAGGAAAGCAAGTAGGGATGGCAGTGCAGTTGGAGGAAAGGTATATTCGTGGTGGGAGAAGAGTCCCGAAGAAAGAGCGAGCATCACCAAAAGGCAAATGGAGACAAGAAAGGAAAGATTCGTAAAAACGGAAGGTTGCTGAGATTAAGCAGAGACAGGGTGAGAGATACCGCCAAACGGTAGCTGCTAAAACAGAAGAGGAGCGGCAACGCCCGATCGACATGCAAAAAGCGTGGTACGCAGGTCGAACGGAAGAAGAAAAAGCAGTTACCCGAAAACGCAAGGCTGAGAGTGTAGCTTTGAAATCGGAAGACGAGCGGAGAAAGTCTTCTAAGAAGATGGTTGAGTCTAAGGCAAGAAAATCAGATGTGGAAAAGTTGGAACAACATCTTCGGACAAAGGCAACTTGGGCTTCAAATTCAGAGGAGGATATGAAGGCCAAGACAAAGAAAACTTCCGAAACTTTGAAGAATATGAGCCCAGAAGACAGGACAGCTTCGTTAGCATTGACTGAAGTCAAGAAGAAAGCAACTGCGGCAGGGAGACAGTGGAGGAATACTTTGGGCTTACCAGAGGTGACACAATCAGAGATCAGGAGCCGATCGTGCGAAAAGAATTTGCTATAAACAGAAATAGTTGAAATGTATTCCTATCTTATTATTTTAAGATTGCTATTCATAATCGATTTCGTTCAAATACTCTCGATTGTGAATATCGCTTTTAAAAGCAATTACTTAGCTAGGTTCTCTTTCTATCGACTAGATATCTCTCTTCTTTTGCCTAATTCTATTGTTCCTTTTCAATTCTTCTTCAGATCTATAGTTAACTTCTGATGGGAATCGTCGACGACAACGACGACGATACCCTCAAATTCGAATCAATAGCAGCGACGATATCAATGCGCCGCCTACATCATCTGCCTCGTCTTAACTTAAAACTCGTTTCTATTACTCATACAATTGAAGCAATCTTAGATATTGAATTATTGAAAAGTGAGTGAATGTCAAAGTGCATCATGATTTCCAAACTGGTATAAATATAAGTAGTTCAGAATCCACGTTCATAGGTTTGATAGTAGTAAATAGAAAAACTAATCATTATCATCAGCAGGGTATTATCATTTATCATATGTACGTTTCCTCACGAACTCTATAGAATCGATTTTCAGCTCGAAAATCACTTCAGAGTCTGTATCTATTTCAGATTCTTCCCACTATATCCCCCCCCCCTAGCATCTCAAGCCAAACCATATACTTCTACAAAGCCACCCTACTTCTCCACCGTAACACTTTCCGGGACAAAAACGCCTTCACGGCTTTCACTTGCATCTCCATCTCCCGCCAATCTCTTCTTCTCCGCCTCCTTATCCGCATCTCCCATCTCAGCAAGTCCATACCACGTAATGGTAGCTAAACCCAGAAGCGCAGCCAAACAACTAAACACCATAGCCACAATTCCCTTTGCCGTGAAACCCGCAGGTAACGGGCCAGGGGCTACATTGGCACCTTTCAGGTCCAAGTGATCTTCCGTATTAGCAGCCGCATTACCTGTAAATGGTACACCACGAGCTTGGCAAGCAGCGATATGATTCTCTGGGATCGTGAGAGATTTTTGGAGCTCGAGAGGCGCTTCGATCATGGTTGCGATGAGGCCCTGGTCGACGTGCCATTCGATGTGGCAGTGGAAGAGCCATACTCCCGGGTTGTCGGATTGGAAACGGAGAACGAGGTAGCCGGATGGACGAAGAACGACTGTGTCGCGACGCATGGGAACGGCCGGGAAGGATGTCTCCGTTGTGTTGGTAGAATCGAACGTGCCAGCATCTTCATCGGATCTTTGAATTACTTGAAAGTTATGACCGTGGAGATGGAAAGGATGTTTGCCGGAGTCTAGAGAGTGTTAGCGGAGTATTCGGAGATGATGTTCGCGACAACAGGATGGATACCACGTGGTCGGTTTTACCCATCATGGGTTTTTACTTACCAAGGTTGTTCACAACAATTTCTATAGTTTGTTGGTAATTAAGAACAAAGGAGTGAGTGAATTCTCCATAGACAGCAGCATTTGCAGCATCATCTCCAGTGGACATAACCGAATATAGGGTGGGAACCTTGGGGGAAACATATGTAATATTGTTGAAGAATGCACTGTCAAGAGTCAGAATTGCGATATAAGAATGATACAAAATCACCTACTATGGTTTGCCATTTCCAAGCACGTCCATGACTACATCGAGACTGATAACCTGATCAGGTTCTGGGAGTAGCGCCATGTGATCGTAAGGTACTAGATTGAAATCATCGAAATCGTTGTATTCGTCAACAAATGCGGCATCCGGAAGAGCTTTATTATCATCATAGACCAGCCATCCCGTGCCATTCCAATTCAAATCATCAGGAATTACATCAAACAGGGACTAGAATGTTTTAGCAAAGACTCTCATTCTAACCAAACATTGTACTTACCGTATCCATGCTTGTGACGAAAGCAAAGTTCGCCGAAGTGTCATTCTTGGTGGTGAGTAAAAAGCTGTATCTCTGAGCTGCAGCGATATATATAGATTCTGCCTCTGCTTTCTCAGTATAGACGCCATCAACTTCAACAATGGTTATATTGTGGCCTTCGAACCAAATGTACTGGCCAGCGAAAGCGCCAATGTTGACCATGCGAAATAGGTAGGTTTTCCCGGGTTGTACCGATAGAGTAAGGTTTTGAGTATCATTGAGAAGAACGGCTTGAGGAACAGGCTCCGCTCCGGTTGGATTCGCAACTCCGATAAACTTAGGAATCCAGACTTGCATCTCTTCGTGGTACCAGTCTGAGACTGAGAGGACAAATTCCTCATCAACGTCATCCGCATATGGAAAGTCTGGATCCGTGACAATGAATGGTGCTCTAAGTCCATCTGGATATTGCCCTCTGTCGTGGGAATGATACCAGTAAGTACCTGGCTGGTTGACCTGAGATAAGTTTAGTGGGCGCTCACATTGTAACCTCATGTATTCTTCATATATTATGGCTAACTTACAGTAAAATTGTAAACAAATTGTGAACCAGAGGGAATTCCACATTGAGATACTTGTGCAGGTCCATCCATATGGGTACTGCCATTCATGAAAAGACCGTGAAAATGGAGTGTCGTAGTTTGATTGCCAAGTTGATTGTCAACGTTAACAATTACTTGATCCCCCACATTTGCCCTCATAATAGGCAATGGCCATTGTCCATTGATGCCAATGGTTGGACGTTCATGAGCGCCATCGGGATTTGCTCGTACCCAAGTGATGTTGAAGTCATAAGTAACCGTCGCTGCTTCTGTGAGGAGTGAAAATACAAGAAGCAGCGCCGATAAGATGGGGAAGAAAGATAGAGAAATTGCCATGTTCAAATCAGGTAATGAGTGAAACTGTTAGCAAGGTGAGGATCAAACTTTGGTCGAGACAATCCTCTCAAGACTTGAGATTATTGTGTAAGTGAATACTAGAGAGCTCCCAACGTCAACCCAAAACCGAGATTGATGATTAGGTACCCAAGGTAATAAGGGTAGGTAGCTGTTGACGGATGGATGGAGTGAAGTAAGAAAGTGGATACCCGAAAGGCCTGTTGAAGAGGGGAGTAAATTTGCAAGGGCTAGGTAGATAATAAAATCTAATGATTGATAAGATGATCTGATTAAATATCAAACGTTATTGTAATTGATGAGTGTGACACGAGCGTGAGTGGAGAATGTTCCGAATCAGGGAAGGCGTAGTAGAGAATCGAACTAAGAAAAATCTAGGCTTTGTTTACCCAGTCGAGGTAAATATTCCTATTAATTGGAAGAAGCTTTTGACCCCCGGTGGTTGTTGTAGGTAAATGAATGACGAGAAAACTGTTGCGGTAAAGTTCTAACCGAATACGCGAAAGAGAGAAAAACTGAAGTGATCGATATCAGAGCTGTGCTTGGTGATATATGATCAGATATCCCGGAAGTCACTTAGGCCGAAATGTAACTTGATGAAGAGGAATGACACCAGCGTTCGGAACCAAACATTCGTTATAGGAAGGAGATGTGCTTGTGTACAGAATCAAGAGGCGTTCGATTTGAATCCCAAGCATGCAAGGTCAAAACGTAGAAGACAATCTGATTAAAGACGGGACGGCATTAAAAGAAAGTGTCAGTTGATAGGTACGATTTGATGGATCAACGATGTTCGCTTCAACGCCTCAAACTCTCAGCATGGAACTTAGAAGTGGAGACAAATTCGAGTGATGCAGTGAAGAAAGAAAGTAAAGCAATAGATGCAGGGAGAAATGCTTGATGTTCGATGCAAAGTGTTGTCGACGTTTACCAGGTATATTGTATATTCAAACCCAAATTCAGCCAAATTCGGCCAAATTGAATCCACATCGAGTCCTTATCTATAAAATCTTTCATAATCTGATAAACATCGTCTCATTTCTTCCCATCGTACCAAAAATTCACTTTACAGACTCGGAATTCATTGAATCCATCGAATCCATCGAATTACCTAGCTTATGCCACTAAGTACCAAGTCGGCTAGACTAGCCAGGATTCCAGCTCTAACCCCACGGGCGTACAAGCTTTTAGTTCAAGCTTTCGGGTCGTACAGGATTACCTAACCGTAAAGCTTAAACGCCTCCTGCGGAAATAACCCAGATCGTTCCGCAGAATGGAAAAACGATAGGAGATGGATGGAATATGTTACTTCTGTTGCCTCCGTCTTTGTATGAATAATACGAAAATTAATAAATATGACAACTTTCCATACATGGATTTATTCAAGTACACACATGTAGGTATCGATTTAAATCTCTCACAATTAACAAGTCGTACCGCCCTCGCATATACATGAAATCTAATCCAAGGGTAAGAATGACTTTTAACCTCGACCTCTTTCCATCAACCAATCAAGCTTCCCGGGTGTCATTCCAAATCTACGACCTGCCAATACCAGGCTAGCAAACTTTAAGGTTTCCGTATCCTACCAATAGACCATGGATTTTTTCTCGGGGTTTCTTTTTCTATCAAGGATTAAAGCAATTCACTAGCTACTAGCTAACTTAAAGTTGAAAGAATTTTACTTGATCGCTCAGACCCTCCCTAGTGTCTAACTGTTATCAGATCCTCGTTTCCTCTTATCAGATCCTTCCGCCCTTTCCCTCTCCATCTTCCGATCTTGATGGAAATACTGGATAAACGGCATCGTCCTTCCATGATTTGAGACTTTGATTTCTCTTCAAAAAGTTGGCTTTCCTCTCCTTTTGTTGCAGTGCGCAATTGTAACTTCACAATCTCTCAAAGAAACAGAAAATACAACAAGAATTATAGCGAAGATGACTGCTAGCGTTTTCTCGGTACCAGTATTCTTCGTCGTATTTCGAGAGTCTTTAGAGACGGTCGTCATCGTTTCCGTTCTTCTTGCATTCATCAAGCAGAGTTTGGGCAATTCTGATCAAGATGCGACATTGCGCAAGAAGCTGTTTCGACAGGTAAGATATCTGATTACCCCCCGCTTGATCATTCCACACTGGCCTGGAATATTGATTATGATTCTAACGAATAGCTTCTAGGTCATTTGGGGAGCTCTATCAGGACTTCTCCTATGTTTAATCATCGGCGGCGGTTTGATTGGGGCTTTCTATGGAATTGGTAAAGATGCCTGGTCCACTACCGAATACTATTGGGAAGGCTCATTTGCTATTGTCGCCTCTGTCATCATCACTTTGATGGGAGCTGCGCTACTCCGTGTGTCCAAAATGAAGGAAAAGTGGACGGTTAAGCTTCGTCAACATTTAGAGCCATCAGAAGATACAAGAAAACGAAGATGGTATGCTAGTTGGCTTGACTTCAAGAAATGGGGAGAGAAGCACTTCATGTTTGTTCTTCCCTTCATTACTGTTCTTAGAGAAGGACTTGAGGCCGTTGTCTTTGTGGCAGGTGTTTCTTTCTCTACGCCTGCAACAAGTATCCCACTCCCAGTCATTATCGGACTGATTGCTGGATTAGCAGCAGGATATGTCATCTATAAGTAAGTCAAGCTCGCCAATCTTGCTGGTCAGACTAACACGGCACAGAGGCGGAGCAACATCGAAACTTCAATTCTTCCTGGTTATATCAACATGTCTTTTATATCTCGTAGCTGCCGGTCTTTTCTCAAGAGCAGTCTGGTTCTTCCAAGCACAGAGTTGGAATGATGCTACCGGAGGCGACGCAGCAGAGACTGGAGCAGGACCAGGTTCTTATGATATTAGGCAGAGTGTGTGGCATGTCAACGTAAGTCGAATCGACACCATTAGTATACGCACCTACTGACACTTCTAGTTTGGCAACCCTGAATTAAATGGTGGTGGCGGATGGGGAATCTTCAATGCCATTCTTGGCTGGCAGAACTCCGCAACCTATGGTTCCGTCATCTCATACAACCTCTATTGGCTTGTGGTCATTGTTGGATTCCTTCTAATGAGATATAAGGAGGTGAAGGGCCATCTTCCACTTGCACCAACACTAAGACCTTATTTTGCACCCATTACAGGTGTGAAGGAGCATATCGCAAACATGAAGGAAAGGGCCATCTACAAGGATGAAAAGGTCACATCGAGCGATGAGGTTCGGAAATATAGAAGAACCAGCAGTGAAGCTTCATCGGTGGCTAAGGATCCCGAGAAGGCTATAGATACAGTAAGAGAGGTACCAGTCCGCACTATCTCGGACTAAATGTCTTAGCTGGTTCGGGAACATACAAATGCCATGTCGTGCATGAAATTTGGATCTGATAGCACTAGCTAAGTTCTCGGATACAGACTTTTGCAATGATGAAGATGAGAAATATTAATGAAATACTAAACCATATTCAGAGATGATGGAACATATCATTGAGTACCTCCATGACATGCATGTGTTCAAAATGTCGATCTTCCCCAGAGATTGAGTACTGCATACTACATGAGCATTAGCACTCATTGCCAAATCTGGCCATTTGATATCTTCGCTGATGTCTTCGCCGATGTCTTCGCTCTCAAGCTCCATACAAGTCAAACGAATACAAGCTCTTTCAACTGTCGAGCTATCGCTACATCGTCAACATCCTCAGACATGAGCCCAACTCACAAAGAGCCTTTGTGAACTGGGCATGTAGAAAGTATTTCACTATTCCCACCGAGGTAATATGATGCACATGAGAATCTCCCGAACACAAATTGTCATACAGATGTACATATATCTCAAAATACCCATCCCGGAGAATTAATCCTACTATCGACTGTCGACTATCGAAAATTGAAAATTCACAGTACATTTACCCAGATCGAGAGCTCGATATATGTACCCAATGATAATGGAAGCCAAAACGAAACTTGGCTTTTAAGATTCGTGCATTCTAAAGAGGCATTGTTGGATGTGGTATGTATGTATAATCTTAAGTATAGACGACTGACTAGAGGAAAAGATTGCGTATCGTTGTAAGATAAATCAGGTATGCAAAGGATCTGGGTATTGAGAAGTTGAGGGATGACAATCAAGGATTATCTAATTGGCCGAAACCATGCTTAGCTTGGTTTCGGTCCCGACCAATTATGGAATTGTTACTTTTAGATGTTGGTGTTCACTTATGCTGGGAGATGGGTACCTAGCAGGTACCTAACTATCGGTTTGATGTATTAATAATGTACATTGTAAGAACACTAGATGCGACAATTCTAATTTACTTGGGTATCTTGGAAAATATAAAATCATAAACTTGGTCGAAATGGCCTGAATCCATACCACATGGTCTTTAGTCTCCTCTGGACCCTACCATAGATTCCAGCTTGCCTGCCAAAACCCGATGCTTTTTGATAACCTCTGCCCATTCTTCATCATCATCCTCATCCTCATCAAGTTTCCCCTCGGCTAGTTCTTCCTGATCGACTTTACTTCCCATACCGGCAAGAACAAGGCTGAAATCACCCCCCAATCGTCCCAAACTACCGGCACAGTAAAGAACCTGAGTGAGCAAACTGTCTCTACCACTTTTGTCCCTGACATTAGGCAGATAAGTTTTCAGAGTTTCCTCCAACATTCCCACCAATTGAAGAGGAAAAGTAGTCAGGGCACTGGGTAATGGACCCAATAAATCGTTATCTTCTTTCCCTTGCGTATTGTTCTTAAGTCCCTCTATTGTGACTGGAGCTGTCGGTGGTGGAAATATAGAACGGAACATGGAAATAATTGCAAAACTCTGCTCCCGGAATATCTCGATGTAGCGTTTTAAATATTTTTCCGTCTGTTGCCCCGCATCGAATTTGTTCCCTACTGCCTTTCCATTCGATGATATTAACCGCAATGATTCCTGATCAGCAAGATCTCGCAAAGGACTGAGTGCATTAAGCATAGCTGTAAGACTGGCAAGGCGACAAACAAGGAATAAAGAGCCCAACGCCCCTTCTCGAGTTTGTGAGGAGCTTGGTATGGATGTAGAAGGATCGAGTTCGGGGGCAACACGCCGTAGCCAAGAGATTGTACGCATAGCAGCTGCAAGTTTGAGAGAAGGTTGTCGCAAGGAGTATATGAGATTTGTGGCCATAGATTGCATCTTCTCCTCCGCTTGTGAGGATACACTCGTTATGAGGGGGGATGTAGGGTATAATGCGTGTAGTCGTCTGATATGTGCATTCAGATCTAATGCAGAAGCATAATTTAATGTATTATTTTCTCTACCAGTCGTACTGCTAGAAACTGTGTTCGAAGAGGATATCGCGGTAGAGAGTAAGGTAGGTAAGTCGAGAACGTCCGCCAGCCTATCTACGTTTCGTGATAGTAAAAGAGCTTTACGACGTCGATCGAGTACATCATTCTCAATTCGATTGTTGTAATTTTCACTGAAATGAATGGCTGCATCGTCCAGCTTGGGAAGGGCATCTCGTAGGTCTGCGGTGGCTTTTGCAAGGGTAGGGAGAGTAGTAGTGAGTGTCGATAAATGGTCGGAGGATGCGATGACTGATTTATGAGAGCGCTTGGACAGAGCTTGTAGAGATAGAAGAAGAGAGTGGGATGTTTGGGAAAGCGATTGAGGCTCGGAAGTATTTAGTGAAGAGAGGGGAAGGGTAGAGAGTCGATTTAAATATGTGGCAGTTGTGGGATCAGTCGACGGTGGTGCTGGTCGTGGCGACGATTTATCGAAATATGGAATGAGAAGCTCATATAACGGATCTGCCATTTTGACACCAAAAGCGACACTGGCTGAGGTTGGTTTGTAGTTCTGTTTCGTGGTTGAAGTAAAATAACATAAAATATTAGAGCAATGATTAATGCTCATCCCGAGAGCTCCAAAAGTACGCTACTGCACTCCGAGACCTGGCGGGATCTGCACATATCCCCACATCACTTTCTTTAAATCTGCGGATTGCCAATATCAAGGTTAATGGAGAGGAGTAAATCATCACTTCGCAATTATATTCAAAATGTCAGAGACCCTCGTGTCGAATGTTGAGCAACCGAGGAAGCTACAGGATAATGAAATCTCCAGCTTCAAGAATGTTCATATTCCGGGAAACCCTTCAGACTCATGTCATGATGTCAACTGTTTGACGGGTTCTATTCATTCAATTACACGTGTAGACAACTCTACATCAGACTCCGCGAAGCAAAAGGACTATCGCCTTATAATTCCTGGCTTGTGCCACCCTCACATCCATCTTGATAAATGCTTCTTGTTATCACATCCAAAATATGCGGATCTGGAAATCAACGACGGTGATTTTTCCGAGGCAATGAAATTAACTAGTTTGTCTCTCTCTGAATGTTTCGTCAATCACCAAGTTGATACTGCCATCATAAACAAATTCTTAACTTGTTCTAAATTCTATATGTGTTAGGTGAAGCCAAGTCACGTTTCGAACATGATGACCTTGTGGAAAGGGGGAGGGCTTTGATTGAGGAGAGCATTCGATTCGGTGTCACTCATATGCGAGCTTTTGTTGAAGTAGACTTTGGTGTTGGGATGAAATGCTTGGATGCTGGATTGGCATTGAAAAAGGAATTTCATGGCAAGTGTCATATTCAGATATGCGTATTTGCTCAGGACCCAATCTTCAGTCACGAACATGGACCTCGATCGATGTCAGATTTGCTCGAGGAAGCAATCAAACGACCCGGGGTCGAGGTGCTTGGAAGTACCCCATACGTCGAGAAAAGTTTTGCCCTCCAAGAGAAAAACATACAATGGGCCGTTGAAATGGCGAAATTACACACATTACATTTGGATTTTCACCTCGACTACAATCTAGATTTGAACCAAAAGCCTGCCATTCATATAGTAATCGAAAAACTCCGTAAGGTTCAGTGGCTCACCGACAGAAAGATCGCAGGCTCGAAATTTCGAACTGTTGTGCTTGGTCATTGCACCCGACTCACACTTTTTGATGATGATGCCTGGCGGAATCTTCGCCTTGAAATTGGCGATTTACCTATCGCGTTTGTCGGATTACCTACATCGGATTTATTCATGATGGGTCGGCCTGTAAAGGGCGCCGGTGGGAGTAGCAGAGCAAGGGGCACACTCCAAGTGGTTGAGATGATAAGGAGATACGATCTCAACGCAGTCATTGGAATTAATAACGTCGGCAATGCCTTCACCCCCTACGGTAGTTGTGACCCTATGAGTCTCACAAGTCTGGGTATGGGCGTTTATCAAACAGGCACGAAGGCAGATGCTGAGATCTTATTGGTAATGGTGCCTCGATCGACAGCAATTCAGAATACCACTAATCAGGAAATATAGGAATGCGTATCTACAAGAGCAAGAGCAGCAATAGGTCTTGATATCACGCGCAGTCTTAAGTTGGAGGTTGGAACTCCCGCGAGTTTTGTTATTTTCGGTAAGAACGGAGCCCGGGATTTCAGAGCAAGAAAGTCAATACAGGAATTGGTGTATGATGCATGCGTTGAACGAACGACTATTTTTGAAGGAAAGGAAGTCGGTTCTACATGATACTACAGATCATTCATCTCGTTATCATATCATGTGTATATCGATTCCACGTGGCAGTCTAATCATTCATTTCATTCACGTGTACAACCGTGCAAGACATTTGTTGCTGAAGTCAATTGATTCATGATAGGATCTTGAGAGAAATTTGAAACATGATAGAGTACAAAGCAATGATTCATCAAGTCATTATCAGTCTATTACAACTGAACCTGGCCGTAATGTAACAAGCCGTAATATAAAAATCAAGAATAGTTCTGCAGTATTCTCGAGTAAGTTCAATATAGATACCCCATACAAAGATTATACACATCACCCCTGTTCCACTTATCTGTCTCGGTTAAAGATACTAAGATTTAACTTTAAAGCGTAATTGGTTAACTCTCCCGGATCTTACAGAGTACACCTTCAATTTGTTGGGACAGGAAAGTGGAACCTTATTACTATTCGACACCCTCGGTCGGCCGTTACAGACCTGCCTACTTCATCGTACATACATAGATACATAAATATCTCGATTTCCGCATTACAACGAGGAGAGTTAGATTCGCTCCTAAAACACACTCGTTGTGTGTTACGACAAGAAGATTGTTATCTTCTCGTCCCTTTCAGATTTACCCTAATTTTCGACATATCATTTTCCGATGCATGATCCATTCCCTATCCCACCATGGCAATGGCTTAGCCAGGCCGTTCAGCCTTTCGCCGACTACTTCCACCTAACTACACTACCTCTCCACATTCACGAAGTTGTCGGATCATTTTTAGCATATACTTTTATAAACAAAGTCATCGCTCCCCAAGTTTCCATGCTCTTGTTCCCCGAGAAGTACTCCAAATTCTCGGCAGAACGAAAGCTCAACTGGGATGTACATGTAGTCTCACTATGCCAGAGTTCTCTTATCAATGTCCTGGCCCTATGGGTAATGTTTGCGGATGAGGAGCGCAGCAACATGACAGCACAGGAACGTGTTCATGGATACACAGGTGCTGCTGGCATGATCCAGGGCTTGGCAACTGGCTACTTTCTCTGGGATTTGATGATTACCCTCCAGAATCTCAGAGTTTTTGGAATAGGAATGCTGGCACATGCGACGAGTGCTTTATTGGTTTTCTCTTTTGGTTTTGTAAGTCTCTGCAGTTCCCGAGAAACAAACATTACTAATAGATTCCTTACAGAGACCATTTGTCAACTTTTATGGTTGCACATTTATCCTTTACGAGCTCTCCTCGCCCTTCCTCAACTTCCATTGGTTCTTCGACAAACTCGATATGACCGGATCTAAGCCCCAACTTTACAATGGAATTGCCCTCCTCTTCACCTTTTTCTGCTGCCGACTTGTGTGGGGAACATATCAGTCACTTCGTGTTTACCAAGATGTATGGAGATCTATGCATAACCAGCCTGCATTCTCTGCATCTATCAATATTGATGCACTCACAAATGGGACTGCCTCTGCAGTTGATGCAGCAGCAGGTCATAGCGCCGCTCCACTCAAAAATGACATTATGCGCTTCGCCGATGACGAATTTATTCCTCTTTGGTTAGGGTTCACATATTTGGGAAGCAATCTTGTGCTCAATACCTTGAACTTTTATTGGTTCGGAAAAATGATCGAGGCCGTTAGAAAGAGATTCCAGCCTGCGAAAGAAGGCAGACAGAAGGACAAAGCTATTGCCATGAAGAGCACTGGTGCCAATGGCAAAGTTAAGATTAGCGTTGAAGAGAGCGAGGTTCGCAGACGAAAAGGGTTGGACGAAGACGAACCAATCGCGGCAGTCTCGTAATTTTTGTTTGTGTATATGTCAAGATGTGGAGAATTGCATGGTTTTGAACAACCCGTAATTGGCGTTTCCACTCGTTTGGTTCATCGAAAGTTCATGGTACTTAACTCCCTCCTTCTGTGTTCGAGAGTCTTCAGACCTCTTTTCAATTAGAATTATCCTACACATAAAGACACATTTTCACCTGTGATTTATATTGCATTCACGTCACTTGATTGTGATTAGGTTAGTCTTTCAAACGTCAATCTCAACGAACAGACAGTTTTTGAAAAGGGGGATAGGCTTAAACCCCACTGTAATTAAATTATAGTACAAACAATTCCCTATGTATCCCAAATAGAATTCGCCCCATCTATCCCTAGCCCAAACCAGCTCAAAGAACAATTTGACCCGAAAGAAACACCTCAAAAGCATTCACTTATCAGCATAAGCACCAGGCTGGGGACCAGCAACCATTCCTGGCTGAAGTTGGTACCCCTGTGTACTGGCATTCTTCTCGAGAAGAACGTAGTCCAATTCCTTGCTCGTCTGCATCAATTCGCAGCAAGGACACCAAATGGATGCCATGCAGTTGCCACAGCCGTTTCCTTTGAGACCTTGGGACTGTGTTAGTTTGGATTTCTTTGTTGGAAGGTGGGAATGGAAGAGGACAGCTATGAGTGAGGTATGATATATAAATAACAAGAAGCTTACCATGTTTCTGCTGCATGTTTGAACGATCAAGCGTTTGCAATATGAATGAGAGTCCTGGACCGGGAACAAGAACGGCCCACCAGCAGCACGCGCTGTTGCAGGCAGAATAACCCTCATCGGTGCCGTTATTAATACGGTAGTGGTTGCGACCAAAGACAAAGCAGGGACAGCACCATGCCTTCATGCCTGAGATGGGTTGTTAGTATGTTCGTTTCTAATGGTACGTGAAATCGAGATTGCGTAACGTACAGATATCAACAGGGGAGCAGCAAGCCCAGAAAGAGTGCTTGTATGAGGTAGGCATGGTAGTGGTAATGGGAGAGTTGTGGCGTGGAAGTGGTACTAAAAGGTGTACGTAAAGTTATAGAGGAGTTATCAACGAGCGACTGAGAAAGAAAGAAAAGTTTATGTAGTACGAAGAAATTGTCTGGAGGATGAAATAGATAATGGAATATGGAGGATTACAGGTTGTATTTGAAGTCATCTACATATTCCCACACAGGCATAACCTAGGTATTGTATGAAGGATTCATTTCCACATACAACACTGCCGATGCACTGGGCTTCCAAATTAGAACAAAGGATCAACAATTCAAGCTCATCCCAATTCGACCTAAAATGGAGCGTCCCTATCAGCCTTGTGCGAAATCTGCGATGGAATACGGTATACGCTCGATATGGTCTGAGCCCGTGATTTTTGCACACGGCTTTCTGCGAGCCTTATACCAATTCCGCAAAGGAATACGACATACGGCATTTTAAGTTTGCTTAAGAATAGACTAGAAAAGAAAATTCTGTGAGACTTGCACGGGCGTATTTTAACCTTAATTTAAGTGCCGAGTGTACGTACGAGGGAACCTGTCATATTCACAAACGATACATTAACTATGGGACGTTATTTCTGTCCCTTAAAGCTTAGCAATATAACTCTAAATCAATTACTCAGTATGTATCTTTAATCTAGCTGTCGGGGAAGAGGAGTTCTCTGACTAGGTTCCTTGATGGTTGGTAGGGAGAGACAATAACACGGCGTGGTACTCTCCACTCTGCACTCTGTGCTTACTGTACACTGCACACTGCCACCCATGTTCATGACGGTATGCAACATACCACGAGAGTATCAGCATAAAAGGGGGAGAGTGATAGACATTCGCAAGTTAGGGGACCTCAGCCTCATGTCAGCTCTAAGAATATCCACTACTAGGGAGGCTCGGTAGGTAAGATAGGGATCAGATGGTAAGCGAGGTAAGCTTACTATTTGATATTCTAGGAAGACCAAATTAATTCCTTCAAATGTAAGATGAAATGACATTCATGTTGTTTCGAACGTCCCTTATTGTTCCTGGCAGGATTATCTTTCCAGTATGGGGCTAGAAGGTTTGTTAGGTTAAGATTCGAGGACGTGAGAGGAAGGTACAGGGTAGAGTACTAAAAGTCAGTACAAACGTTGAATTAGATCCTTCTTATGTTGTGCATTAGTTAGCTATAAAGATAGACTGATCCTTGGTATTCTTCAAATTAGATTTCTGAGTTGCATGCCTTGAGCTTGAAGAAAAGTACACATACTTTCCATAGGCGGAAGTTCAACGGAGTTCGGACAACCCTAATACACCTTCAAATGATGTTCTAAACAATTTTCAAATGAGAACGACCTTCAGTTTTTTATTTCTGATACATCTACTTAGTCTCAGGAGGACGGGCACAATTTGAACTATTTCAGTTAAAACTTGCTCACTCATGCCTTTCAATAAAGGGTTTTGTAGTCGTCGTCTCTTACTACAATCATAGTTTATATGGTGAGAATGACCAGCAAGAATATGGACGGCTTTATGTGCTGTTGCCAAAATGGCAAATTATCCTAAAGACTTTGAAATGGAGCATATATTATGATCAAGGAGGATGAGGAGGGAAGGAGGATAACATGTTGTGAGAGGTCCGCCCAAGTATATATTGACAGATTGGCCAACCTACCGTCGTATATTGCGGTAGGTAAGGTCCTTAAGGGGTTATAAATCGATTATGCCCGTTACCAAATGACATTTGGTGACGACGCCATGTGTATCGCCAACAAATCAATAAGGGCATACCGTCACATCATGACACGATCATTGCGTTGAGCAAGATATTTATTTCGAGATCATCGTAGGATTTTTGATATCAGATAATGCTTGGGTATCGTATGAAAATGTGAGTGGCCTGAAATGATGATGCGGTTTGAACCATAAGGCAAGGCAAGGCTACTTGTCCGCACCCCTGTCTAGTACCGGAAATTGTGGGGAAAACTTTATGTTCATCCATCGCCAACTTGAGCATATGAACATTGCGATGATGTTGAATTTGCTAGACAAGATCTTGAGAAAAGAACAATTCCTTCAAGCATGATCTGAGTAACTTCAATCAGATATCCCAATATATTATATCAATTTCCTCGCGGTCTCCGTTTCTTAGTTACTCATTGAAAAACATCGAATAATCGATTTAGGGAAATTAGGTGCTGTTGTTGGATTGTGCCTAAATATGTCCATATTGCCGACCTCGGCTGCTCCTCTCAACTCTTCATAAGGCATCGTCGATCTCGTTTGATGGTATAGAGTTTCAAACTATCAATCAACTGTGCTTGGGTTTTCTCTTAGGTTTTGAAGACCTTGACGGTGGATCATGGGAAGAATAAAGCCAATGGCTCGGGGCCCATGGTCCTTGGCAGATTCGTATGGTATGTTTGTTAATTGCTGTTCTATGCGATTCCCAACCACCGCATCTAACATGCATCTATAGACTTCATATCCTCCTTCCTCAATGGATCCATAACCCGCAGATGTCCTTCGACCGCGAGCCCCAGTACCGTAACACAAGTTGGTAGACTGGCATTCAGCACGTCACACTCATCTCCCAGGCATCGTATCAGATCTCGCAGATCAGACAAACAAACAGGCCTGCATCAGGATGGACAGAACAGATGGTTCCACGACTACTTCACAACGCATCTTCCCTCTTCATCTCTTCATCCTGATTCTCGGTCGAGCGGCCCTCATCACAAATTGCCAAGATCGGCCTCAACACCACATACGCCCGGCTCAGGACCTTCTCCAGCTGCTGCTCCTCCAACCATTGGAACATCTAGAGAACTTACGGTTGTGCGAATTCCTTTACGAAGCGCAAAGCATCATTTCGGAGTGTCTGTTTCCCGTGGTACGAGACCATACAATGAAGATACATACCAGGCAGGAACGATAGAGATCCCAGCATTTGCAAAGCGGGCTCCTATAAGTCTAAATCGCTCGAATTCCAAAAGCACCACAAGTGGTGGTACATCGGCAGATGGTGCGAGTGGAGATCCACAAGTTTTCTATTTTGGTGTGTTTGATGGGCATGGGGGAAATGAGTGTAGTGATTTTTTGAGGGAGGAGCTACACAAATACATCGAGTCAACAGCAGAAATATTTAAGCTTCCATCAAGTTTGGACAAGAAGGCGAAAATTCCTAGTTCGGGCACGTCTGTGGCAAGCAAAGAAGGGCAGGATGATGGATCGGGAACACCGATCTCTCAGCAAATTTCTAACAAAATTAAAGCAATTGAGTTGGAAAAATCACTCGTTTCAGATTGGAAAATAACAGTCGGTGGATATTTCCGCCGCTTCAAACCAGAATATTTCGATCTTCTTGATTCTATGGAAGGAGAGCCAATAAGGAAACCTGTTTCGATAGAAGCAGCCTTAATGTATGCTTTTTTGAAAGCAGATTTAGATTTTATATCAGCACAAGCCCGGAAACCTAGTCCGGATGATAATAACACCGACTCGCCTTTGAATGCGGATGAAATCCTAGGGGAGCCTGCGCGTTATTCCTCTCCACATCGCATTGGGGGGCCTACGCGTTTTGTTGGCGGCTCAACTGCTTCAGTTGCTATGATATCTACTCCAACACCGACTCCTTTCTGGCATCCATCTTCTCCTTCGACACTGATGGTCGCCCATGTGGGCGACACTCGTATAATACTTTGTGAGACTTTGACCGGGTTGGCCAAACCTGTGACTACCAATCATCATCCAAGTTCACCAGTTGAAGGAGGAAGACTAAGACGATATGCTGCAACTTTTGTCACAGACTCTTTTGGTGAAGAGCGCATGTCTGGATTGGCTAATACAAGAGCATTCGGTGATATGCGTTCCAAGCGCATAGGCGTTTCTGCCGAGCCGGAAATTAGACGTGTAGAGATATCTCCAGCTGAATACAGCTTCTTGGTCTTGGTTTCCGACGGCGTTAGTGGCACATTGAGCGACCAAGAAATTGTGGATGTTGTGAAGGAGGCAAAAACCCCAGAACAAGGGGCGAGAGATATTGTTAGTTTTTCCACAGAAGTGAGTAAAGAAGGAGATAATGCAACATGCTTGGTTGTTAGGCTTGGGGGCTGGGAGAGAAGAATTGAAGGCGGAATGGGAAGTATGGGGACTAAGGAGGTTAGAGATTATAAGAAGGGTGACGCGATGGATCCTAGGAGAGCTAGAACTTAGGGGTAATAGTACACATGAACATATAGACTGTACAGCTAGTGTTTAATTGTATATATTTAACATGTGCCCGTCGCAGACAACTTGCGATTGCCTTTGAGTTCCTCTCACCAAACTTTGGACGTGAAAGATTGGCGAGCCCTGTCCCAAATCCGGAACCTTAAATTAGACGGACCCCTTACGTCATATTCACATGACATGATTTCAACAACAGTTCTGAACTTCGGAAACCAAAGCATGTCAACAACCTACAATCATGTCTTCAGAAGTCGACCCAGCCATCTTAAAAGCTCTCTCTCTCGATCCTTCTTCGTCAACGATATCCAAGCATGGCGGCGGTGGATTCGCCAAAACATTCAAAATAAGTGGTACCATTCATGGAGTGCAAAAGTTATTCTTTGTGAAGACTGGGGGGAAGGATAGTGAAGAGATGTTTACGGGTATGTGTGCAAGTTCACTACTTTTTTTTCTGGTCTCTAGACCAAATTTTAAAGCTTCTTAATGGTTCGCTGTACATCTCAATCACGTGCTCACAATTCATCTAAGGAGAACACGCCTCCCTCAACGCAATCCACTCTATTGTTCCAAGCCTCTGTCCACGGTCCTATGCCCATGGGCCCCTAGAATCCGGTGGAGGATTCTTCCTCGCAACAGATTTCTTGGATTTGAACCCACGAAATGCAAAATCTACACCTGGTTCGGGTGAATCTCTAGCGAGAAAATTGGCAAAGTTGCATAGTGTATCTGCACCGATCCCAGAAGGATATCAGGAGCCGCAATTTGGATTTCCGGTTACGACGTGTTGTGGGGAAACGAAACAGGACAATAGTTTTAAGGAGAGCTGGGCGGAGTTTTATGGGGATAATAGGCTGAGGGGGATCCTCAGGGAGGCGGAGAGAAGTAATGGGAAAGATGGGGAGTTAAGAAAATTGGTAGAAGAGGTTGTGGAAAGTGTTGTGCCGAGATTGATAGGGGATGATCATTTGAGAGGGAGTGATGGACAGAAGATCAAACCAGTGGTTGTGCATGGAGATTTGTGGAGTGGGAATCATGGGACTGGACGGATTGGGGAGGGAGGAGTGGAGGAGGTGGTCTATGATTCGAGTGCCAGTTGGAGTCATGCGGAATTTGAGGTGGGGATTATGAGGATGTTTGGAGGGTTTGGGAGTGCGTTTTGGAGGGAATATCACGAGGTTAGGCCGATGAATGAACCGCGAGAGGAGTGGGAGGATAGGTGTGCGTTGTATGAATTGTGAGTGTAGTGATTTTCTGTTTTGTGATTTGTAATTTGTGGGTCGGGATGAAATAGATTGGAGTTGCTGATTTGTGATCTAGGTATCATCATTTGAATCATTATGCGATGTTTGGAGGCGGGTATAAAGGGGGGGCTATGAAAATTATGAGGAGACTTTTGCAGAAGTATGGAGAAGAAACTTGATACAGTAATCAGCACTCACTAAGTAGCAATATCTTGTTAAAACGACGTAACAATATTTCATTTACAATCTAAAGACTTTCAAAAAGAATTTGAGACCTTGAAAGAAACATAGAAAGAAAGTTCACCATAAACCATGTAGCTGCATAGTAGCTGTAACTCTCCAGGGGAGAACGCGAGTGTGTACAACTTTTTCATTCAAGCAAGCTCTGCTGATGATATCGCTTGTCTAATGCATGAAGTGATGGTCACTAAGCGTGGGCTATTTAGCTATCAGTATTGAAGATCAGGTGATACTGAATCCTACCTAGGTAAGTCAAGTTCAAACTTAGCTCTTATCATTCAATCAAAACTGGCTGACACCATTATATATTCTCTAAATACACGTATATGTACGTCAAACATGTCGCAACGGCTCAGAAGTTGTAGTGGAACCCGCGCAGCTAAACAAAATTTTGCTCACTTTTGCTACTACTGTCTCTAAGCAACCCTTTGTTTTCTCATTGTTCTCGATGATGCCTGCATCGGATTACGTCTAGACTCTGTTCACAAATAAATACTCTAAAAGTGGTAGCGAAGATTCAAGGAAATCGTGTTGGCAGGATGTTCTTATTGCAACAGCTATTTCATATCAAGTGTCATCGAACAAGTCCACCTTCCAGTCTTTCAAACTATCTCCATCAAAGTGGTCTAAGCGGAACGCAACTGTAGTAGAGCAGAGGTTTGCTCCTCGTCTTTCTTTGTTGTCTCCGTCTTTCCAGTCAACCCATACCTATCCATGACAATTTGACGATATATGGCCCGTATTTCTCAATACACACACACGGGGAACCGCCCTCGTTGCACTTTTTGCGCCGTAAACGACATGTCCAACCCCGCTGTTAGTCCGCTGTGATATATTGCATGAAACGAATTACAAAAGAGATCTTTAGCTATAGGGGAGCTTTGATAGCAGCTCATATGTAAGAATACTTTCATTTATACTTCGTACATTATATTGTACATTATTGGTTGGCAACAAACGAAGCGACCAGCAAAAGCTGATGCAACTCTCTTGAAGAGGCAGGTAGTGTTGTGTCTTTCATTGGACAGCGATAAGAACCAAACTGCCGGGTACTGATTAATTTATTAGCTGCCAGGTACAAGCGAGATTCCCTTGCGTCTATCAAGCTTCCTGGTGCTTTAGCGAGCTTTATGTGCGTGTATTGGATCCTCTTTCGGATAAGCTTCAGATAGCAACTAAATACAAACAAGCAACCAGTTGAACACAGGACAATATGTATACTCTGACAACTGCCAAGTGTATTAGTTTGTTGTCAAAATGCCGTGTTCATTCACACAGGAGTTGACCTACGGGCCCGCCGTTCTTCAGTGCCGCAGACCTTTTGACTTCACTCTTCTTTTCGAGGAAATCTTTTTCACAACACTCCCGTCATGTCTTTTTCTAATCGTTGCCGCTATAAGAGTGATTGCAGTTTACAACAAACCTCTCATAGTCCGACGGGGTACACTTTATTCCCTTAAGCTTGTCAGTCAAAGTCCCTCAAATTCCTTTTAGTAGATAGCCATATTATACTCCAATTGGAACTAGCTAATATACTTAAAGATTGCAGTGACAATCTTCGCGATAACTCAACTCGCCATTCTAGTATTGATTTGCAGTAAACATGCCAGAACTTTTCTTTTGATACCCGCGACCACATTGTCCATGGCTGCCACGATTTCCTTGACGCTTTTGTCGCATTTTGAACATACACGTTCACTTTCTCCCTCGTGTATAATCGGCTCATACTTGTTCATCACTTTCCTACTCAAAGCTGTAACTACGCGGACTTATTGGCTCCTTGCCAATACTGACACAGGCTACATACACGTTGCCGAGGCGAATTCAGTTGCACTCCTCTTCCAAATTATCATCATCGTTCTTGAAAGCTGGAGTAAGGAACAGTATCTTTTTGAAAATACAAAAATTGCGGCCGAAGAGTTGGCTAGCTTTGTGGATCGCTCGCTATTCGTTTGGCTTGACAAGCTACTCCTTTACGGATACAAACAAAGGCTCACATTGCTTGATCTACAACCGATCGATCAGACTCTAGGTACATTCCATTTAGCGAATGACTTTCATGACATCCAGAAGCGTCCAAATCGTGAGTGTCCATCATAAGCCATTTTCTCTAGTCACCGCCCCTGACCTTTCATATCCAGTTATAGGCGCTTCGGTCTTCTAGGCATAACTTTACGATGCTCGGGCTCATCCATTTTCTTTCCTGTGCTACCACGACTTTGTCTCACTGGCTTCAGCTTCGCACAGCCATTCTTGGCCACATCGTTGATTGCATACTTTGAAAATCAAGGATCCACCACTTTGAATGCGGGGTATGGATTGATTGGAGCCTCCTTCCTTACCTATACTGGAATTGCGGTAGGCAGACTTATCCGTCTTTTCTGATCAATACAATGCTTATTGGTCCCAATAGATATCTACTGGATGGTATTGGCATATGTCATACAAATATGCCACAAAACTACGTGGTGGTTTGATTGCAAAGATCTCTGACAAATTGCTGAGGCTCAGACATGAGACAGGTCTTGAGTCTAAAGTTTTCACTCTCGTAATCGCAGATGTTGACAAAATAATCAGTGCTTCCGCATATATACATGAAATACGGGTAGTGGTTATAGAAACTGGTTTAGCAACATGGCTGCTCTGGAGACAGATTGGACCTTCAAGCCTGACTCTCCTGGCAGTTGCATTGAGTTAGTTTCCATCACCTAAAGCATTTGTATCTTCTGACATTTCTCTATCAGTTTGTGCCATGGGATCAACCTTTCTCGGAAAACACGTTGGCAAGGCACAGCAAACTTGGCTCGCAGGCACAGAAAAGAGAATTGCGGCAACAAAGAAAATGCTGTCTTCGCTGAAGGCAGTTAAAATGATGGGTGCTAGCCAGCGCGTACAAATTGCCATCGAGAAATTCCGGGATCTCGAATTCGTGGCCTCCAAGTCCTTTCGTACACTTTTGATTGGAAGTTTAATCTCATGTGAGTGCATCGATACCCAGGATTCTTTACGCGTCGACTAATATTTGTCAAAAGCGTACTCTACTCTCACATTGGCGCCCGTTGTTGCATTTGGAACATATATCGGCTCCACTAGAGCTACAAATGGAGACTTCAATACCTCGAGATTATTCGGCTCTCTTATTCTCATCAATCTGCTTGCATCACCACTCATACGGATTTTACAGATTCTCCCGCATTTTGGAGCCGCACTTGGATGCTTCTCTCGTATAGAAGACTTCTTTGAAAAGTCAGATGTCACTGACTCCAGAGCAATTGTATTCGATAAGGCCAAGCATGGGGAGGGTGATAGCAAGACTGAGTTTTCAAATGGGAAAGAATTAATGAACCAGGAGAAGGAAGAAGATCCTGTAAATTCAAAAGATCTTTCGATGTTGTCCATGCGGCATGCAAACTTCGGCCGGGGCTTCGAAACAAGTCTGCACGATATAAATTTTGAAATTGCTGCAGGTCAACACGTCGCCGTTACTGGTCCTGTCGGCTGCGGTAAGTCGCTTTTGTTGCAAGCAATACTTGGTGAAGTCGAACTTAAGGCTGGAACTATGCATGTTAGCGGCATCGGTATCGGGTATTGCAGCCAAAATCCGTGGCTGGAAAATGTTTCCGCACACGAAAATGCATTCAGAAGCGTACCCAGCAACAAAACATGGGAAAAATTGGTTGCTGATAGTTGTAATCTCGGTGACTTATTGAGTACGGAAAGTTCGCACCAGACTATTGGAAGTGGTGGAGCTAAAATAAGTGGTGGTGAACGCCAGCGACTAGTAAGTCGCTCTTTTGCACGAACGAGACAACGACTTACAGAGTTTAGGCTTCAGCACGTGCGATTGCAACTCGACCTGCAATCTTACTACTAGATGGCGTTTTCAGTGCTATAGATAAAACTACAAAAACTTCCATGCAAGAAAAGTTGTTCGGAAGGAAAGGTATCTTGCGCGAGCAAGGAACTACAGTCATTTATGTTACTCAGGATCGTAAGTAGGTCCGTAGACCAGAGCTGTGTCATCTTCTAATCCTCTGTAGAACAATTCATAGAAGCTGCGGATATGGTTCTTCAAATAGACGATGCGGGAAACCTCCAACAAGTGCAGCCCGTGGCTGATACAACACATGCCACTCTGGTAGACAAATTTGATGGGAAAACAATCAGTGCTACAGAGTCCAGCCCTGGTCCTCAATCCAGATCAAAAGTTGCCCATGCCGACCTGACTAAAATCGCAGATAAAAGGGTCTACCAAGCATATCTCCTTTCCACCGGACGTTCAAACATAATCATCTTCTTCATTGGTGCCATCATATTTGCCTTCACTTTTAGGTTCCCAAGTAGGCTTGTTTCTGAGCGATTACCTTCATTATTATAGCCACTAACAGAGAAATAGATATATGGGCAAAGTGGTGGTCTGATGCAAGTACTGGTAGCTCGACAAAAAGCGTTGAATACTGGATGGGTATCTACGCATTCTTAAATCTCCTTCCACTGATCGCCATAAGCCTTTGGGCGGCGTGAGTTTATCCCCAGTTTATGAATTTTCCTACGCTAAATAATTTTAGTCACCTCATGCTCATAATGATTCCAACTTCAGGTGTTGGGTTACATGGTAAACTACTCCGATCTGTTCTCAATGCACCTTTTATCTTCATTAACACCATCGATTCCGGAAGCCTCATAAACAGGTTCAACCAAGACCTTATGCTAGTTGATACCCAACTTCCATTTCAGCTTCTAAATACTGTTTCTGGGTTGTTTGCCGCAATTCTCCAGGCGATCTTGATTACCGTTTCTGCTGTTTATATCGTTGCTATCCTTCCTGTTCTGGTAGCCGTGCTTTTTTTGGTCCACTATTTCTACTTACGAACATCGAAACAACTGCGACAACTTGATTTAGAGTCTAAGACTGGCTTGCACACAATGATAGCAGAGATGTATGAAAGGACTAGTAACGATTAGGGCCCATGGATGGCAGAACATCATGCAAAGAGAATTTTACGAGAAGCTGGACAGATCACAAGAGCCAATATATCTTCTCTACATGGTACAAACTTGGCTTCAGTTGACACTGAATTTAGTAGTTGCCGGACTTGCAGTACTAATGGTTGGCGTGGCTGTTGGCTTGCGCCACAGGACAAGTGCCGGAGGAATTGGAGTAGCATTTTTGAATCTGGTGAGTTTGGGAGAATCACTGACACAAAACATTCAACCTTGGACAGCTTTGGAGACGTCTCTTGGGGCCATCGCCAGAATTGAAGCCTTTGAGCAAGAAACACCTGTAGAGCAAGAAGTTGCATCGCCAACTGATGTACCCATTACGTGGCCAACCTCGGGCCAGTTGAGCTTTGAAAACGTTTGGACAAGCTATAACCTCGATTTAGAAAAGCCTTCATGGAGTTTGCGAGCAATAACGTTCAAAATCAACCCCGGTGAGAAGATTGCGATTTGTGGTCGTAGCGGTTCTGGAAAGTCGACTTTGTTGCTATCTGTCTTGGCCCTGATTGAAACAACAAAAGGTGCCATATATCTAGACGGTATCGATATCTCAAAAGTCCAACGATATGTCTTGCAATCCAAACTCCATGTTATCTCACAAGACGCGTTCACAGATGGAGAAATCATTCGCGATGCACTAGATCCAGCTGGAAAATTGTCTGATGAGGCCATCAATGACGCCCTGCATGATTGTGCTTTACTAGACAAGATCAATGCATCGGGGTCTCTCTCTGCCAATATATGTGACGTCAATCTATCGGTTGGCGAAACCCAACTTTTTGTCTTAGCTCGGACTATTCTCGGAATTGATGACTCAAATAAAGGGGGCGTCGTACTACTTGACGAAGCCACTAGCAGGTTAGAGAACCCATTCTATTAAAGGTTAATGGGGACTAACAGACTGACAAGCATCGATGTCGCCACTGAGCGAAAAATTATGAATGTTGTCGCCAAAAGACTGCAAGGAAAGACTGTAATCTCAGTTTTACATCGTCTCGAGGCCGCGATTGAGTTTGACAAAATCTTGGTTTTGGAGAAGGGCGAAGTGGCACATTTTGGGCCCCCAGAAGAGGTCATCAGAGATTCCGATTTATTTTCTTCTTTCAGAAACTGAAATTGAGCTCGGAAGATATTATGTTAGCATATGGACAGAAGTCTATCTTTTCGACATCTTCAATAGCTATTGAGCAGGCTCAAACTCTGCTCTTAGCCCCTCGACGCACGTTGGCTTCACAGGAGAACTTTTTATAACTGATTTTGGGTGGTTAAAGATGTTCAGAACCGAGAAAAGATTGGGCTAGGGTGGTTGTTGGAGAGAATTATTTCGTATCTCTATAGCGTAGAATGTTATAGGTAACTTTGCCAACCGAAATTTTTCATGAATCAACGTATTTCAATGAACCATTGCGCCTAATCAAATGCTGCCACTAGAATTACTTGCAGAATAACTCGTCAAATGTCGTGGGGCTTCCTCTAATATCACTGCAAACTACAGCGACGCTCTATGCAACACAACTCTGGGCGTTCATACTGCACGAAGAGCTCATAAGCAAAGTGCAAGTTGAAATGTAGTCCATGACTCTTCGACTTCGTGCATCATTTCCCATGTAATAGACGGTGTAAAAGATTGGCAGCACTTTGCGATGAACTCACTCAAGTATCTGTATGGACTGGACTCGCTACGAGAAGCGTCAGAAGTGTAACGAGACTGGCTTTAGATATACGCTTCTCTCTCTCTCTTTCACTTCACCTGCACTTTTGCGGCGTGTTCCGCGCGGTGAGTGAGCGAAACAAGTCTTCAGTGGTGACCCTGTGGCATCAAGACTTTCAAACATCAATTATATCCTAGGCTTCAACGATGATCTCAAATTCTCAAGAGCCGAGTCCTGAATAACAGTCTCAGGTAGCATTCCGAGTCCACAGAAAGAGAATAATTGTCTCGCCTGATTCAACTCGAAGCTTGATTGAAAGAACATAGCCTCAACAATTGAAGGCAAAATCTTTCGAGTCTGGATCGCTACTCACTTCGAGATATACATCTTCAGGGGACCTTGACTCATTCTATTTCACTAGGTCCAATGGAGATCGACATCAAAGTCAAATCAGCCAATGCCAACTTTCTTGATCTGCTCACGACCCTAGGACGTGTCGACACCCGCAGACCCATGGGATGTGCATGTGCAAGTGTGGTGACTCGCAGGTAGTACCCTCCCTTGTTGGAGCCGACCGAGAATATCGATACTTCGAGCCCGTTCTACGAATACTGTGTCTATTCTCTGCTTGTCATGAAGCTCTAAGATCAGTTTCGAGGAAGTCGTGAGCTAAGATAGCTGTGTTTGACATTATAGGTTCTGCGAATCTCAAGGCTTTTTTACTTACTTGTGGTGCAGAGGAGTGGACTCGAGCCAAATTCTTCAAGTGGGCAACAAGCAGACAATAATGCATGTAAAGGAATAGCTTCTCCGTAGGGAATAGTGGGAAGCTGATACTGTGAAATTGAGGCTATGTTGGCTACCTACATAGTATGTAGCAAATACTAAGGATCTAAGATTCCATGGAAGTGCGAAGTTTCCTTAGCAACATACTCACCAGTGGTCCCAAACTAGATTAGAGTACACGTGCTACGCAAGAGCTACTCTATCACTTCAATATCACATTCCAATATGGAAATCTTGATTGCTTTCATATACATACACATATTTCATTCATTGCGACGATATATCATCAACTACTATCACCGTCAACATCGATACGACTATACCCCTGTCATTCGATGGTTGATAGAATAATTCACTTTTAAGTAGTGAAATTGTGCTAACCACATTAACGACCTCGGGACGAAGAAACCTCGGATTTTTGGTGGAAGTACCAGTGGATGTGTAGGTAGATATTTTGCTGTCAACTAAACTTATTAACTTTGGAAATAAAATACCACAACGGATTGTTTATTATCAAATATCAAAATTAATAAACTTCATCATTTGAAACTTACCTGTAGATAGGGAATGATTATAACAAATTTATATACATGATAAATAAATATAGCATATTTTATAAGGTTACTTTATATAGGCAGGTAGGTGGGTGGGTGGTACTGGTGACCTTCAATTTCAGTGATTTCCCTCGAACCTGGGGTCACTTAGCCGGGATTTATTTCTCGAGGTCACTAACGAATCTGGCATATCCTGAATTTACAACTCCCCTCATCAACAAAATACTTCACGCCGCACATCCTTCAAAGGCGTGCAATCTTAGGAAATTCCTACAGAATCACTGTCGCATATGGCTCTATAGCAATTTGATACTATTCACCTTAACAATCACGATAACTAAAAGCGCGTCCGGCCTTTTGTCTGTTTACGCGTAGCATTCAACTTTGATTTCGAGATGGCACCCGAACAGTCTGCATCGCCGCCAGGAAGGCGGAGAACAGGTGCAAATAGGGAGAATCAATATTTGTTTAACTTAGGAGTCAAGGGAAGGTTGGTGGTTAATTGTTCTTTTGTTTATACATTATTAAGATAGGACTAGGAAAACTGGTGTTGAACTCCCAGATACGGGAATTCGTGATGCAAATGGCTTGGAGCCAATGGATGATTTGTTCTCTCCCGATAAACCTGAGAGTGTGAAGACCGCTAGAAGCGCAAATGGGCCACGGAGAAACGCGCTGGAAGACGCGACAATATCTAGTGAGGAGGATATGGATATGGATGGAGAAAGTATGTTTACATGACCAGAAACGCGCCAGCGCGATCGGCAATATTGACATTTTTTTAGATACAGCCCCGGAACCTACTGAAGTCTTGAATCAACGAAGACAAGATGCGCGATTGGCTCTGCCTATACCTCGATCGAGGTCGCCTTTAAAAACGCACCTACAGTCGCCAGCCCGCAGGCATCCATCATTTGGCATATCTTCCCCCGCAAAAGAAGCATCTAGTGAAGCCGATAATACGGGTCCTGTTCGACGAAAGTTGGATTTCTCAGCCGAAGATATAGCAATCGAAACGAAACAGGCAACGAGTGCTGCTAATGGACGAGGAAAGCCAGGACGCCCAGCACTAGGTAATCTTACGAATGGCACTAGACTCTCACCTGGCAGACGCCCTCCGCAAACTTTAAACCAGAGTAGCGATGGCATAGAAAATCAAGACGATGGTGCATTGGAGTTCGAAGATGAATCAAATCAATACAACGCTCCGGATGACGATGATGAAGAAGATGCTGTTGTCGATGCGCTCGAGGCAAACTCAGACTTGGTAGAAGAGTATGAGGAACAAGAAGAGGAAGAAGAGATTGAACAAGAGGATGAGCCAGAACCGGAACCTTCCCCACATAGAAAAGGAGCAAGTAAGAACAAAGGGAAAGGGAAAGGGAAAGTGATTGAGGAGCCAGAGCCAGAGGAAGTTCCGGAATTAGAGCAGCCCGCACCAAAACGCAGAGGCAGGAAACCGAAGAATTCGGCTCCTCAAATCGAACTTGTGGAGGAAGGAAAAAGGGAAGTTAAAGAAAGACCTACAAAGAAAGCACGACGATCTGCAGAAGCTGTCGAAGCACCTGAACCCACAAAGAAAAAACCTGGAAAATCTGGAAGACCAAGTAATGCCTCGAAAACCACCACTGTACCCAAAGCAGCGGCGAAAACGAAAGCTCGATCAAAGATGGCCCCAATATCTGAGATGGACTCGCCTCTAGTTCACCGTGGTCCCCCTATTCCTAGGAAAAATGGTCTCTATATTCTTCGACGTGAAACGGCATTGGGTGGTACTGGTATGCTACGAACAAGATCTGGCCGGAACTCAATGAAGCCTCTCGCATTTTGGAAGGGTGAACACGTCGAATACGACGATGACGGAACAGTGCCAGATGGAACCCACGGTGCAAAGATTTTGTTGCCTAGCATTAAGGAGGTTGTCCGTGTAGATGAAGTAAAGCAAGAAAAGCGCCCGAGACCGAAATATCAAAAATCTAGCAAAAGCAAATCAAAGAAGAGGGCGCGAGAGGAAGTAGATGAAGACTCGGAAACAGAAGAATGGGAATCCCAACCTGGTCGCATTGAGAGTTCAGTACGAATATGGGATCCGGAAGATCAAGTTGGAGAAAATGCTGCAGAGAAAGTGGAAGATGTCGCTTTTTCGGCAGCTGCAATCAAGACTCGCGATATTCCAAACGCTTCCTTCAAATTTGCCAAAACCCTTACATTACCCTTTTTCGGCTCAGGTATGGTTGACCTCGAACCTGGCGCTGTGAAGAAACCAAAGAATTCGAGGAAGATGCAGATGGTGTTTTTCGTGCACTATGGCAGAGTTGAAGTTTCGGTCAACGAAACGACTTTCAGAATAGGCAAAGGTGGACAGTGGCAAGTCCCTCGAGGTAAGCATCAACTTCATTAATCACTCATTTACTCAAACACTAAGACAATGCAGGAAACTTTTATAGCATCACCAACGACTACGACAAACCAGCGAGAATATTTTTCGCGCAAGGTTGTGAATTTGGAGATTCGGAAGGCGGCGCTGCTCCACCTGCAAGTTAATAATGTACAAATAATGTAATTCGTGTCTACTTATTTTCCCTTGTCTTTTTGCAACTTGTGCTTTCACATTTGTGGTATGACAGGGTGGAAAAATGGGTTTATGTTCTCACGTCTGGTTGGGGAGTTAATTGTTGAAGGGTTTTTGATGATACCATGCTTCTTAATCATCGTCAGCATTTTCATATAGACATCAAGTGCACGTTGATGTCCATTCTTTGGGGTGTCCATGTAGCGAATGAAGGGATTTTATCCAACTCTAGAAATGACTCAAATCGTAATTGCCTCGTTTGTTTTTATAATGACATCATGTTAGGTTTAACATGAGATGAGTGGGTGCATTGGGCGGTGTTGGGGTGTCATGAAACTATGAGCTGCGCCGGTAGTTGTTCGCTCGCCAACCCCTGTAAACTAGACTCATGAAATAAAGTGGTGTACGCGAGATCGTCGCGAAACGCGTCTTCCTCAGATTCCCAATCAAAAGAACGCCAAAATCGACAAACTTTTGCAACTCACCAGAATCAATTGAGATATGGCAGACTCCCAGATGGAAATAGATCTTGCTCTTGAAACCCACGCATCCGGTGTATTCATAGCCCCTTCGATAAACCAATCTTTACTACTATCCGGTGCTTCATATCAACATTACTCAGATGTTCCTCCGTCACTTCTTCCCATACCCAATACCGATGCTTCGAAACCTAATGCGCCTCCAGCTCCTGGTACGCCATGTGCTTTAGGAATTGATGAAGCTGGGCGTGGTCCTGTTCTCGGTCCCATGGTATACGGACTATTTTATTTACCATTACCTCTCTCTGATCCTTTGTTACGAAATACACATCACTTCGATGACAGTAAAGTCCTTACACCGACCGTTCGATCCGAACTTATGGAGAAACTGTGCACGCCAGGTTCAGATCTGTATACACAATGCGGCTGGGCGGTCGACGTTATGTCGGCGAGAGATATTGGTGCCAACATGATGAAACCAGCAACATACAATCTGAATGCCCAGGCTATGGATTCTACCATCGCATTGATTCAGGGTGTCATGGATAAAGGTATCAATGTGAAGGAAATTTATATCGATGCGTTGGGAAATACAGTTACATATCAGAAGAAATTGGAACGGATCTTCCCCACAGCTCAAATCACAGTTGCGAAAAAGGCGGATAGTTTGTATCCATGTGTGAGTGCGGCAAGTGTATGTGCAAAGGTTACTAGAGATGCTGCTCTAGAGTCACTGTATGAAAGCTACGTGAGTAAAGACGGGGATCAGAAGATGGGCGGAACGGAAGAGGACAGTTGGGGTTCGGGTTATCCATCTGATGCTAGAGCAACTGCATGGCTGAAACGCAACATGGATCCCATATTTGGATGGGGTAGTGAATGTCGTTTTAGTTGGGGGACGACGAAAGACATGTTAGATCTCAAAGGTATTGCGGCTAAAGTCGATTGGCCAATTGAGGAGGATGATGAGACGAGTAGGTTAACGGATTTCTTCAGTGCGGATAAAGATAAGGATACGGATGAGCTGGGGTCATGGTTTGGAAGCTCAGTGGGAACGGAAGTCTTTTAGAATAGGTCTTCTTGCTTTGAGACTTGCTCGGAGTTTTGGTAGGAGGCAAACATGGAAAGTTACCATACCTAGGTATAAACACATTGGATTGGCGTTTGGGTCGCCTTGTAACATCGAGATGGAATTGCCTTTAGATTGTTGTGTACAGTCAGTCCCACGGGTACTGTATACACTACCACAATGGTAAATCAAAAATCAAAAAAGATTCAAATACTCATTAAGATCCTCTAAACTTTCTAATGACATAAATTTAAACACCTTAGAATATTTCGATTGAGAAGCAACATCTAAAAACATCATTGATTGGTACAATTGGCATGTTTCAAAGACTACGAGTTGTGATGTGAATATTGATATTGATATTGATATTGATAGGTACTAGGTAGGTAGTTCTGTTTCCTTGGCGACAACCAATCAAAGATTTCAGGGTAAGTAGGAAGCTGGAGCCTGTAAACATTAGCGCAAAACTTAATTTCTATCAACAGCTTCAAAAAAAGTCGCGTCTCTAACAAAAAGTTATAAGCTTATTCTAAGCTTTAACTTTTTCCCTTTCAAAGAGCATTAAATTGCGCTCTTTCTTGCTTTGTTATCACTCATCAAGAGTTCTTTCTTTTCCCTTTAATTTCATCTCAATTAGAACTTTGTAACGAATTGGAATCCGTCAATATGTCGCTCTTCGGGAATACGAATCAAAACAAGCCATCACTCTTTGGTGCACCGCAGACAACAGGAGCGGCTACAGGTGCGAGTACGGGAGGTCTTTTCGGTGGATTGGGAACGACTGCGACTAGTCAGGCGCCATCATCGGGAGGAATGTTCGGTGGAATGGGAGCTACAAGTCAACCACAATCGACTGGAGGCCTTTTTGGAGCAACGACAAGTCAACCTCAATCAACTGGCGGTCTTTTTGGTGCAGCCAAGCCTCAACAACAATCAGGGACAGGATCCGGTGGTTTATTTGGAGGGCTTGGAGCAACTCCAGCAGCAACACAACCACAACAAACCAGCGGTCTCTTCGGTGCGACTACACAACCACAAACTACAAGCAGCACAACCGGAGGTCTCTTTGGAAATTCTTTGGCACAACCACAACAGCAGCCGCAACAAAATGCTGGTGGACTTTTCGGAAATACTACCACACAACCCAACCCTTCAGGATCAATGTTCGGACCTACTCCACAAACCCAACCTCTCTCGCAATCTCGACAACAAAATGGAACGAGCGGTGCCTACTTTGATGCTATATTGGAGAAGAGTCGTAAGAGGGCACACGATGAGGATTCTTTGGGCTTACAATTAGGCTTGGGGGATATTCGCCAGCGCATGAAGAGGCTGGCACCTAGTACTCAAGATGGCTCCGTCGATGGAAGAGCTCATTATCTATTAGCAGCTTCTGGGGTGGATCCAGGCGCTGCGCTCAGAGATTTGAATTTATTCACCGCTGCCACAGGAAGACTCGATAGGACAGCGCCTGTAGAAGCACCCGTTGATGCAGATGTTGAAGCATACCTTACACGTCTGGAAACGCAAACCACAATGAGCATGATATCTGAAGGTTTGGCACGATCTGTTCGAGATTTTGATGATTTCCTGGAGGAGAATGTTGCCATGGAGTGGAGTGCACAACGCAAAAGAATATACGAACATTTTGGAATTAAGCCCAGAAGGGAACAGACAACAGGGCCATCAGTAAGCTTTGCAGCCACGGCTACAGAATCTATGGGCGGTTTTGGTCGATCAAGACGCGGCAAAGGACTTGCTCCTGGAGCGTCCAAAGGACCTGGAATTCCGCGGGCTAGCGTTTTTGGAAAATCAAGCATGCAGAGATCTGTTATAGGAGCTATTACTCCAGGCGGAACCGCAAACCGCACACTATTTACCGATATAGAGAAAGCAGATACGAATGGGTCGGCACCAGTTCCAAGTGACCGATTCATTCGCGAGAAGCAGGCTCGATATATCGAGAAAGTCCAGAACCTCAATGGTGCTAGACTAAAGAACCTACACTACCCAATTGCGAACGAATTCTCAACTGTTGTGGCCCAAGGTGGTGAACAGCATTCTGCAGATGTTTACAGGGCTTACAGATGCTTGATGGAGATCGTCAACGAAGATCCTGACCCAGACAGACTACAACTTCCTGGCGCAGTCAAACAGAGACAGTTTGCAGCTGCATACCTGGATGACAACACAAACTCAGCTCAAGCGGCCGATTTGAAAAAGCGGATACTCAGTGGATCACTTCGATATCTCGAAAAGGAATTCTTCGAAAACGTAGAAACTATTGTTGCCAAAAACCCCAGGGAAGCACTTGTGGGTGGCAAGCCTAGTCCTCTCACAAAAATCCAGGGTTATGTTCGTCTGCGCTCAGCCCGTAAAGATCTTGCTACCGACATCTCCGCTCTACAAATTGTTAATGATGATTACGTCTGGGCAGTCGTCTTTTATCTTCTAAGATCCGGCCATGTTCAGGAAGCGAATGCTTATGTCCAAGGGAATAGGGAAGCATTCAGGGTAATTGACCGAAGCTTCATGTTTTATATCGCAGAATATGCCAATAGTCCAGACAGAAAATTAAGTCATGACCTTCAGAATCGTATTCAAAGCGAATACAGCCAGCGAAATCGGATCTCCCCTGAGGGTTCTATTGATCCCTTCAGAATGGCATGCTACAAGATAATTGGTCGCTGCGAACTCCACGTTCGCGCTCTGGATCAAAATATTGTCCAGAACCAGGATGACTTTGTCTGGATACAATTTGTCCTTGCGCGTGAAGCCAATCGAGTCGATGAAATTGCCAGCGATGCATATGGACTCGCTAATGTACAAAAGACATTTAAAGACATCGGTGCCCGGATGTTTTCCAAGGGAAATGAAAATAGTGGACCATTTAGTGTGTACTTTGTGCTGTTGATACTTTCAGGCTTATTCGAAGACGCAATCGACCTTCTTTATCGCCATAGTATTTCTGATTGTGTCCATTTCGCCACGGCACTTGACTTTTACGGCCTGCTTCGAGTCTCAGATCCAGATGTTGCAGAGGGTGGATTTTTAAGTTACACAATAAGACAACAACCTCAGATAGCATTTGGATTAATGATGGGTTTTTACACTGCAGAATTCAGAGCTGCTAATGTCAGTGCTGCCGTGGACTATCTCACCTTGATCTGTCTTAACAGTGACCTTAAAGGCGATGCTGGATCAAAACAAGTCGCATTATGCCACGAAGCTCTTCAAGAGCTGATTCTGGAAAGCAGAGAATTTGCTTTGTTGCTTGGAGATATCAGACAAGATGGAAAGCGTCTAAAGGGAGTTATCGAAGAACGCCTGGAACTCATCAATCTCAGCAGCGCGGATGATTTCATGAGAACAGTTACCATACAAGCAGGAAGTGTCGCGGATGACAATGGGCGAACCACCGATGCAGTCCTACTATATCATTTAGCGGAAGAATATGACACCGTCGTCAGTATCCTTAACAGAGCCCTTAGCGAAGCTATTGCCGTGCCTGTAGGCCATAGCCCGTTACGATTGCAACCACTCAAGCCAAGGCCTGGAGACAAATCCGGAAGAGAGGCCCATACCAGTCTCAGTCTTACGTCAATTGATGATCCTTTCGAATTGGCTACCATCATGACGAAGCTCTACTCAAATAATCGCATGTATCTCAACAAGATTAAGCAAGAGAACCGTGCAGCTTGCGAGGCTTTGTTGAATATCTGTCGTGCCAAGGAATTTGTTGAAAACAGACAATGGGCTGAAGCATTAGATGTAAGTTTTGATCTTTGATATTCTGTAGATCGTAGGCTAATTTTATTTTACTATAGGTTGTCCAGAATCTTGACATTCTCCCGTTGAGCGCCGGGGGCAATCCAAGTGCAGTACGAAGTTATGCCACCAAATTTTCATCGCTCTCCCAAGAGGTTGCAAACACTATTCCTAGTCTTTTGACATGGACAGTTCTGTGTTGCAACAACCAAAGAACTTCTCTCATGAATGCCCAATATGGAGGTAATGAGGGTACCAGACGATTGATGATCAATCAATTGAGACAACAAAATATGGACTTAACGACTTATACCAGTCAATTGAGATACAGATTCCCTGCGTCTCTTCATGAAGCTCTTGCGAGGGCTCAATCGGAGTAAGGGAATGAACATATGACATGAGCTTATGAGCTTGAATGTATATTAGAATAGCACAGTGGGAAGAGATTAAATGAGCATTTTGAGTTTTGATTTGGATGGAACGAAATGAAAACATTGGGGGTCCGTCTACTACTTTTGCAGTTGATTTTTACAGTTTCTCATGAACAAATGCATGGATGAAGAATAAACTATGTCGTTTGTTAGAAGATTAATTATGAGTAGTTAATGAATATCTGCAGAGTATTCATATTCCACTTCCAGTTAAATGACCAAAGTGATGTTTTGATTGGTACACCTTTGCGGGAATGAATACTAATCGGTGCATCTTCCCGTATTATTGCAAATACTTCTTCAGAATCTTCACCAACAAGTGATCTGGGAATTGTCCGTCCCCTGATTGCTTTGTGACACCATGACTCTCGCAGGGGATTATTACAATTTTTATATGGTTTGTGAGCATTGATAGCAAGCTCGTGGCAGGTTAATATGACCGTTGATATCAATAAACCCCTTATGGTAGATACAAGCGAATCTTTAATAGCAGATCAATGCATACGGGTTCTAGAATGGCATACCTACCTAGTCAGCACAACTAGCTATTCTGTAAACACTCAAAAGACCATGACATGTAAAGATTTGTCAAATAGAGATAAAGGTTAGATTGCGGATCACTTCCGCAATGATTGGCATTCAATTAACATACCTAGTAAGCTCTTTCCAAAATGATCTTTTTTGACATCAACGTTCCCGGTATTTTCCCAGATTTTCTCCAGTGTTTTCCCCGAGCTTTCATATATTTGTTTATTCTTCTCAATTTACGGAGTACATGACTCGAGCGAACCCCGATATTCAAATGTACATGACGATATATATATGGAAGAACCCCTCCATCCCTCGACCCCATTTACTTGACCAAACGCGAATTAAATACTTGATGTCTCTTATCTATTGCTAGCAAGACGAATTGTGCTGTGTCTGTTCTCGAAAATTAGAGCATTAAGATTAGGAAGTCCCACGGAAGGCCGCATCGTATGCGAGAACCCGTGGTTCTCGCAGATACAGTATGACACCTGATGCAAACGCAACTCAGCAGGGATCTACATCTCCATCGTCCGAACAGCGACATGTGAGCGTCGCGCACTCTACACCGGGTGATCGGGAGGAGGGCGAAAATGCAAATGCGACGGGTGATGGTGGGGAGGGAGGTACTCCGGTTGAGCAAGGAGAGGGCAGTGTGGGTGGAGGTGGAACTAGTGGAGGAGAATCGTCGAAGAAAAGAAAGATTCCGCCAATGGAAGAGAGGAGGTCGAGTGCAAGAGGCGTTGCGAATTTAACACCCGAACAGTTGGCAAAGAAGAGGGCGAATGATAGAGAGGCACAGAGGAGTATAAGGCAGAGGACGAAGAATCAGATGGAGGGGTATGAGAGGAGGATTAGAGAATTGACTAGTCAACAGCCCTATCAGGAGTTACAGCAAGTAATACGGCAGAAGGAAATGGTAGAGCAAGAGAACCTAGATATCAAGAAGAGGCTATCGCAGGTCATTGCACTTATCACACCAATACTTGGTGCTCATGGTCAGTAATTGGGTTTGTGGCTCAAAAGATACGCAGAAATAGCTAAATCAATAGCTAACTTTGCGATACAGTATTCGGAATTCCTCAATTACCACCGCAGCCAAACTATCCTCCGCCCAATCGACCAAATTCCGCGAATCGCAATGCAACGACGCCTAATAGTATAGCCTCTCCCAACACCGTTGCCGGACCCTCTTGGCCAGTTTCTTCTGCATCAATGCCAGTTGCCCCTACCCAGGATTCCAGACCGTTTATCCAAACTCAGCAAACTCAACAATTAGCACAACAACGACATGAAATGGCACATAATCTTGAATTAGGCCCGGAAAGACTTGGTCTAGATTTTCTTCTTGACGAAGGACAGCGTGGGAAGATACCCATCCCTCCTCCTGGTCCACTAGAAACTACTGGATTTCAACAAATGCAAAGACCAGCTGACAGTATGAGTCCCATACACCAGCGCAACAATTCAACAGCTAGTAGTACAACGAATTACAATACTCCAAATAATTCTTCGGCCTCGGGTTCAGGCTCGGAAGTGAACGGATTTAGCGCTCCTATCCGAAACGGGCCTCCTACATGCCCTCTAGATAGTCTCCTTCTGGATTTCCTTCAAGAGCGCCAAGCCGCTGCTCTCGAAGGTCTCCCTACTCCCAAACTCGTAGGACCAGCCTATCCATCCGTTTCCAGCCTCTTAAATCCTTCTCGTGGCATTACTTCCCACCCCGTCTCAAAAGTCTTCACCGATATCCTTGCCACATTTCCCGACCTTTCTACTCTTCCCGAACGAGTAGCAGTGCTCTATATAATGTTTCTCTTGATGCGCTGGCAAATTCATCCCAGCCAAGCAAACTATGATCGTCTTCCCTCCTGGATAACCCCGCGTCCTTCCCAGCTCTTCACTCCGCATCCGGCATGGATCGATCATCTCCCTTGGCCTAAGATGCGGGATATTCTCGTGCGAGATTACAATCCGCGGGATTATCTATTTGATAACTTTTTTATACCCTTTACAGGTACATTGAGTGTCAATTGGCCATATGAACCTACAGATACACTTTTAAATTCTGGGGGTGGGACTGGGGGATCGGGTCTGGGGTTTAGTGAGGAGGGAGAGCTGTTGATTAATCCGGTTTTTGAAAGACATTTGAGACGCTTGGAAAATTGGAGTTTGGGACCTCAATTTGCGAGTGCGTTTCCCGGATTGAGGGATACGTATCGCATCAAGATGGAGGGGGATCGAAGGTAGTGGTTAATGGAAAGGGTTTGAAGTGGAGGGGAGATTCTTGTATAAATATGTTTTCGGAGTTGGAGTAAGGGTACATCAGATGGATGGGTATCAGATTGGCCTATTGTATATTTTTAGCTTGGGCGGCAAGTATGAGGAAAGGGAAGGGGAAGGGTGACCATGAAATCAACGGCGTACTAGATATTTGTACATGTCTGTACGTTTCTCAAGAAGTCTCAAGAGTTGGGGTTCGGGTGGTATGTTGGAAACGGGATTGGGAATGGGATTTGGATTTGAATTGAAATATACATGTTTGGACATGTACACGCGCATACGAATACTTACAGGCGAGAAAACGAGAAAATGAAGAAATGGGTGGATAAAAATACATTGGTAAATATATATTGGTGTAATAGTGGATATTATTCCACCTTTTTTTGGTCGTTGAAAAGGATAGAGATGAAGATGCATATTCAGATGGCAAGGAGATAGACACAGAAAAAGAAAACGAGAAATGGAAAGAGAGGGAGGTGATTCAAGTATCGAGATTCTAGACGATAATTATAAGATGTGGATACCTAGTATATCTACGAGTAGGAATAATTAGTATCAGTCGAGTAATCAAGTAATCGAAGAGGTTGACATTGAATGAGTGAATAAATGAAGGAATAATTGATCGAATGTCAATGGCTTTGAGGGTTGTTCTAGGTATGGTATGATATGGTATGATATGGTATGATATGATATGATATGACATGTATGATGAATGAATCGTTCTCGAATATTTGCCTAACTCCCTACCTCCCTCGTGCCTCCCTACCTACAGCGACTAAGTAGCGAGATCAGGTACAGATCAGAGAAGAGCAGATCAGATTCTAGAAACAAGGACTAGGTGAGGAACAAATGAATGAGTTTGCGAATGCTAGGTATACCGTGCAATACGATGCGAATGTAGAAATACCTACCTACCTAGGTACTTATAGAAAAATGGATGCTTAAGTAAATGAAATAAAGTGAAATAAAGTGAAATGAGATGAGATGAGATGAGAGAGGTAGATCTCTTGTGGATGGATGAATTGGTGTTGATAACTACCTACCTAGATGGTTCATTCAACATTTCGATATTGTGTAAGAGGAATCAGATCAGATGATTGTGGAAAAGGAAGACGAGGGAGGAACTTGGGTATCGTTACATTATCTAAGATGAAAGAAGTAATAGAGTGAGTGAATGTCGACTTAGGTTCTGTGCGCGAAAAATTGGACTTGCTGAGTGATGTCTATTCATTCATAATATCGAGATGATTTACCTGATAGCGTAGCGTACAATTTGTTCGGATAAGTTGTAATGAGATGAACACTGATTTCGACATCTCTCACTTTTCTTCTTCACATACTCAATTTAGGGGGAGCAAAATTTGAAAGGAAGACTATCTATTCTAATATCGTAATGTATTTCTGCAGATCCAATGCAAAAAATACGCTAACCCATTACCCAACTATCTACCCTCAACAATCCTAACCATCCGTCCCAAAGTTTCGTTCATTCGTAATCAAAGGTTTTGGCTTTTCCCATCAAGGTCATTCACTCGTAGTTCCAGCCCTCAATTGCTTCATCAACTTGGTCTCTGTATACCTGTTGAGTGTGGCACTGCTCAAGGAATACCTTGTACTTAACATCCAGTAACTTCTTCTCATTGGCGTTCTTTCCTGGTCTGGTTACTTTGCCCGGCTTGCTCATTCTATCCATAATGCTCCACAACTCTTCTGTCTTGCCCTCCTTGTCTGCACTAGCAGCTTTAGCACCCAACATGGCAGCACCGTGAACAACCGCTGCGTGCACATATCTTGGGATCAGAACTGGCATAGCGCAAGTAGTAGCCATAAGTTCCATGAGAATCTTATTCTGACATTGGGAACCCGACATAAAGATGGAGGTGATGGAGTGACCGGCACTGTTCATGGTTTCGACGATTTGACGGGTCTGCATTGCAATAAATTCCATGGTTGCATAGTAATAAATGGCTAGACCGTCCATGCTGCGGTCGTTGGTAAGACCAATGACTGAGCCAGTCATCTTTGGGTTGGCAATTGGTGAACGGTTACCCCAGAGATCACCGTAGAAGAAGAAGTGACGTCCAAGGTATGAGATGGTTGGAGCATTTTCCTTCTCCTTCAGTTCCTCAAGATGGGAGTTTAAATAATCGTAAATACTGGTGTTGAATGATTCTGCCATAGACATGGCTTCATTATATGCTGGATGAGTCTCCAAGACGTGCTTAAGAAGTTCACCAGTCGCAGACTGACCACCTTCTGCCATCCAGTAGCCAGGAAGCAGAACGTCTCTGTAAGGACCCCAGACTCCATCTACGAAGACAGGTTCGCGAGACATAGCCAAATGACAGGTAGAGGTTCCAGCTACAGCTGCAAGACGGCTGAATGCTTGGGAGATGTCATTCTTGGGTGCTCCGGTATCGAGATAATCTTGTCCCAAGTTGACCTTTGCACCGACAGTACCAATCCATCCAGCATAAGCATCAATAACACCACTTCCGATAGCAATTCCAGCTGGGAGGCCAAGTTCGTTACCAGCCTTTTCGCTGAGAGTACCAACAAGTTCACCCGCGCTGAGATACTTGCCGTTCTGTACGACTCTGTTAGCATTCATTCGGATGATTGAAAATCATAAGTTGCAGTTAGAAGCGGGCTTACTACTCCATCTACTCCTCCCATTCGCTTGAAGTTATCTTTGGTTAGATCACCCAAACCAATAGCTTCGTAGAAGTCCTCTTGCCATCCCTTTACACTTCCATCAACACCAACTGGGACAAAACCTTGCTTGCAGACAGTACTGCAATAGGATCTGCTTTCATTGCCAGTTGCAATGTGCGTCAAAGCATCGGCCAAATCATAGAACTTGCAGCGGTCAAAGAGCTCAGGTGGCATGTTGTTCTTAAGCCATAGAACCTTGGGAATTTCCATCTCAATGCTCATCTTTCCTCCAAGATATCGTAGTAGATTGTGTTCGGTGTCGTTAATTTTCTTCGCCTCTTCGACTGGTCTGTGATCAAGCCATAGAATAACGTTGCGGTCATTGCCATCGTTTGCGAAGTTTGGGCCGGTGACAGGTACTGGTTCGTCGGTATCCTCTGAGAATACTGCCAAGGAGCAGGTGGCATCGAAACCGATACCACGGATTGTTGTTGGATCGATGTTGTGTTGGCTGAGAGCTCTTTGCACACACATGCAAATACATCTCCAGATGTCTGTTGTGGATTGTTCATAGTATCCAACTTCCGGTTGCCATAAACCAATGTTTTCTGTAGCCACTATTAAACGTTAGGGCTTCCATAACATATTCTCGGGGTGTAAAACTTACAAGCCTTGATATCTCCTGAAGCATCGATGATACACGCTCTGGCCGATCCAGTTCCAACATCGATACCGACTGTTAATCACAAGAATTAGCTAACGTCAACTAGTGGAAATAATATGAGTTTTAAACGTGGCAGAAACGTCTTTCGAATGATTCTAGAGTACGGGTTCGTTAGGAAATTCGAGGAAAACTTACTGAAATGGTCTACGTGAGGGTTCAAATCGTTATGTGGACTATAGAAATGTCAGTATTAGATGCCATTCATTCTTGCCGTTGATGCATCAATTGGTGTCCATTCGACCCCAAACTTGTTAATCGTTCGAATCAAGTAAGGCACCCTATGAATTTATATTTCCATATCCAATTCTCGGGACTCAATCTGAAATGTTCGAGTTGTGTTTGGGTCTTGATCAAGAGATGCGTTGGGTATCCACCCGCATCCAATACCCGAGCTCGGCACAACCATTTGAACATGCCAGGTAATGAATTGAAATTCTTGATATAACGAAAGTACTCACTCCATACTCGCTTGACGCGATGGCCTAAAAGATATATAATCAGTACAAAGATCTAATAATGCGCGAATACAAGCAGTATTGGCGTAAGAACTGTTGGGGGGGGGATATAAATCCACTTACTTCCTGTAGTTTTGACGGAAAGGCAGTGAGTGATTCATGATGCCGGTATTCGTATTAAATGCTTTTGTCTATTTGTCTCTACAGCCCCCATTAGTACGTGTTACAAAGTCTGATGCCCTTGGTGGTAGCTGTGTCCATTGGATATGGAATAGAATGTTGAGTGTGCCAATAGTCTCAAGAATGTGAGAGCTGGGCACGGCGGGGTAAAGAGGGGGAATACGGACATACGTGATATAATGTGGGAGGGTTAACGTAAATCCAATTCTCTATATTCAGAAATATATTGATATATATCGTCGCGGTGAGATAGATAGTCGAGATGTGAATGGTATGGTGGTATGAAGGAAGAAAGAAAAGAGGAAAGAAATTTCTAATCTATATTGAAAGTCCCTAGCACTGTAGCTCACGATGTAGACCTCTCCGAAGCTTGATCTCCTAGTTGGAAGCTCCAGCTTTTTTATCGTCATAGGACCCCACTTTCTTTTTTACCTTCCTTCCCCCCACTGAAAAGCATAAATCCACCAAATAGAGTATGGAATGGCTCACCGTTTTCCCAAAGGGGGAAACTTTGCAATTCTCATGAATCTCATCACTGGGGCCCAAACCTTATCGTGGCCGTAGCATTCTCCAACCATTATTCTAGACTCCAAGCTAGAACTATTAGTATATAATGCTCGAGTATATTCGAGTAATTCAATATGACAAGATTTAGGTTTCTGGAATCTGGAGCTGTGTGATCTTGAATAAATCCAGAACAACAACATCAATTCTACAATATTGATATCTGGTCATGAAGTACGAGTAGCGAAGTACGAGTAGCTCTCAGGGTATCGGGGTAGTCTATTGGCATTACTATATGGTCTCAACGGCTAATAAAAAGGTCAGTCTGTCAGTCGATTGTCACTTAGACCCACCTCTTTGCACCCTTCGTGCAGCATTTTCAAATCCTTCACATTTCTGGTGGCAAAAAAAACCATGGCAATAGGGTACTGTAGAACGCAGATCTGGGCTTGTCCTTCTGAAAACAAGGTGAGGATCGCTCAAGCGGAAGCACAAAGTTCAAAATTCGGCAACTTCACCGGCTTCCTGCAACTCGGATCGGACTACTAAAAAGGGGAACTCCGAAATCGTGAGGCTTCAAATTGACTTGAGAGGCTTGAGAAAGGTAAGCTAAAACACCAAATATGTTTGAATTGATATCTCTTTGCTCTTCATGCTGTTGTACTTTACAAATGCCATTCCGACCATTACCCAACCGTCTACTTCCATAACTTGCCCAAACTGACTTCCTTGTCGTCATGCTTGTTCAATACCTTAGCCGTCGCCAAATCGAAATCCTCTTGAGTGACATGAACTCTGCGTTCTCTCAAGGCGTACATTCCAGCTTCCGTGCAAACACCCTTCAACTCAGCTCCTGAACATCCGTTCATCTTCTCCGCAATCTTTGTCAAGTTGATACCACGAGTCAAGTTCATGCTGCGGCTGTGAATTCGTAAAATGTCGGCTCTGGCCTCGACAGTTGGGGGTGGAAATTCGATCTTTCTGTCGATACGACCTGGTCGTAAAAGTGCCGGATCCAAAATATCTAGACGATTGGTAGCCATGATGACCTTGATTCCCTTGGTTGGCTCGAAACCATCCAATTGATTCAGTAGTTCCAACATAGTTCTTTGAACTTCAGAATCACCACCTGAAGATCCTTCCACACGCGAAGATCCAATAGAATCGATTTCGTCCATGAAGATGATGGATGGAGCGTGTTCTCTTGCCATTACGAATAGCTCTCTGACCATTCTTGAACCCTCACCAATATATTTTTGAACCAATTCAGAACCAGAAACTCGAATGAACCTACAGTCGGTGTGATGTGCGACAGCTCTTGCCAACAGAGTCTTTCCTGTTCCCGGAGGTCCGTAAAGAAGAACACCTTTAGGTTGTGCTATACCGAGAGATTCGAAAAGTTCCGGGTGCTTAAGACCAAGCTCAATAACCTCCTTGATTTCCTTTACTTGTTGATCTAAACCACCAATCATGTCGTATGTACTATCTGGAACCTTTTCGACCATCATGAGAGATACAAGAGGATCGACGGATGATGGGAGCATCTTTTCGAGTTTATAGGAATCCGATAGAAGGGTAACCCTCTTTCCAACGGTAAGTTTTGAAATATCGACACTATCCGCAATATCGACGACTTCATTCAAAATCAGTACTGTGAATATTTATGCGTCTGGGATAGATTCCATACCATATTTGCCTTCCGGGTGCACCTTGACCAACACCTTCTTTGTGCCCATAACCTTTACCACCTCACCAACATAGGATCCAGGTTGTTGTAATAAACCGAGCTCCTCTCGTAGAAGTCGCACTAACATGATTAGCTGCTACTCTTTCTTATGCGACAGCATCTGCAAAGGTACCTCTTGAGTTGTAGTCATTTCGTTGAGCTTCTAATCTTCGTAGAACCGCTTGACCTTGAATGATTTCGAGCTTCATGCTCTCAATCTTATTATGAAAGAAGCTATCCAACGCCATGATGGATGAGTTTGGGGAGGAACAAGTTGAAAAGAGGAAACAAGATCTCAAATGGTGATGGAATTATCGGTGGCTTGGAGTTTTGTAATGTTGTTGTTTCTTCTTCAAGGCTGATAATTTGTTGATTTATCCTAAGGTATCACAAGTGTACGTCTCGTCTTGCTGGTAACCTTACTGTGCACAGTGCACACACGAGGCTAGGACGCTAAGAATCTCGGTCGGGTCAAGTAGGTAATAAGGCTTACACTTTATTTTTCTAGGTAACGAGCGTAGACGCGTCGGATTCCTTCCTCAGTTCACAATTCACCAGTTTACCAGTTTACCAGTTTACCAGTTTACCAGTTTACCAGTTTACCAGTTTACCAGTTTACCAGTTTACCAGT